>JASDQU010101811.1:128471-149971 GCA_032191745.1 Picea mariana
CTGCATGGGCAGAATAATTCTGCAATTGGAAATATTTCTTCATGCCAAGCAACCATGTCTCGGCATCTTCCTCCTTCTTATGTTCTCCATCGAATGTTGGAGGCTTAATCTTGTTCATCTCTCCTTTCAATTCCTCCCTTCCAGATTTCCGATGTTTTTTGGTAGGGGATGGGCTTGAACTACTGTGTGTCTTACTATCAGAATGCCTTTGGGAGCGACTAAGATGTCGGATACCACTCCTCAACCTACTTCTTCTCCCATGGGTTCTGCGACTCTTCGTCATACTTGGGTCTCTTCTTTTCTCGAGTTTCTTCTCTATTCTTTCCGGATTCTTCAAAAATTTTAAGTTTAATGCACCCTGCCGGTCCCTGACTTTCATGAGCTTTCGGCTATCATCTCGGTGAGCCTTGGCCTCTCTTTGCAATCCTTCAAGGATTTTCATTATGTGTCCTTCCTTATCCTTTTTTTTTTCATGCCCATTGGAGTTCGATCGTTCGAATCCCAGGTTAACATCCTTTCCTTCTTGTTTGTCTTCTATTTCAGGGGTAATCTATACTCTTCCCCACTCCATACTCAACGTTGGTTAACTGGAGTACTGACCTCCGTTGAACCCTGCACACACACAGTGCAATTAATTTCGAAGTTTGTCAGGCCATCAAAAATTCACGAACAATCTTCAGCATGTATAACTAATACCAACAAGAACAAAAGACATTTCGATTCCAAATGATTTTTCTGAGCTTCTCGTTTGGCTCTGCAATGTTCGTGTTTTTGAAGATTTCTTTTTAGACACTTCGAGATTTCGGAACTTCGGGTTTTTGTACCTCGGGACTTCAGGTTTCGGGGTTTCGGTACTGGAGAACTCCCGTTTTAACTCTCCAGGCTAGACTTGGGGTTCACACAACCTCCCCTTATATGACTACAGTCATACCTCCTATCAGAGTTTTGGACTTCCCCATGTCCAAATGCACATGTCCTCAGGATTCGCGATTCTCCGAATCCCGATGCACCCTTCACACATTAGCCCTCCCGGCTTAGCTCGTGGTCCACGTGACCTCTACCTCGTGACCATAGTCAAACCTCTCATCGGGGTTTCGGGGTTCGGAGTTTCACAATGCATGGACTTCTTGTCCCCACGATTCCCGATTCTCCGAATCCCGACTGGATGATAGCTGTCTCCCACTTATCGGGATTTCGCGGTTCGCGATTCCAAAATACATAAACACTTTGTCACTACGATCCCCGATATCCCGATGATCCAAACAGTGATCAACAACTTCCTGTCGATCCTTTCCCGATGGCACCGAATGTTGCCATGCGTCCTCCTCAAGATGGATGGCTCTGATCGTTCCTGGGACTTTTACCATGAAAATTCCCGACCTCCTTCATGACTCTTGATATCGCGATTCCCGATTTCCCAAAATGGAAAATCTCACGACATGTGTCCTCCATCTTTCAAACGGTCTAGATCTATTTCGGAGCTTTCTCCCATAGTCTTTGAGATTTAGCCTTCGGACATCTTTCGATAGATCCTATGGCTGACAGATTTTCTGGCCGAGATCTGACGACTCAAATGGTTCCTAACCAATTGGGAATTTCGCATATCGCAATTTTCCCGCATTCCTATGTATTTCAAAAAGGAAATTTAATTCCTACGCACATTTTTCCAGATGCGATGGTCACGAGGGCTCCCCTTCCCTCCCGAACAGATCCTAAAGTTCTAACACCATTGGTGTAGAGTCCTGTCTCCCTGTGGCCTCATACCACACTGGTTGCGGTTTCATAATGTCGCTATACCTCATGAGCTTTAAAACTCATCAAGTAACTCCTTGACATTTTGGAGCAAACCAGGGTACGAAATTGGCCTTCCAAACCCAATTTCCCCTGGCATTCTCGGTCCAAAGACCGCTCCACTGGCCCATCTAGGCTCAGTTTCAAAACCTTGGCTATGATACCAAACTGTAACACCCCCTTCATTTATTTTTTACCTAGGGTTACTATAAGACTACTGGGTAGATAAACCAGAATAACTGTAGCGCACCTTGGCTACCGTGTAGGTGTTACTATGCAGAATAACACAATCTCATTCATAATTAATCGTGTGCATTTAACCAATGAAATACATTTAAGCTCAAAGTAAGCATAAGAGTCATTTTAACATAAATAATCCATGGCAAATACATTAATCCAAATGCACAGCAGAATGCATGATCATTATAATACATAGAGATACAAAACATATTGATAAAATGTGATAAAACATAGTTAGACACTTATCTCGTAACAATGGTGGAATCCACCAACCAAGTGCAGGCCTTCCACGAACCACCCAGCCTTAGACCCCACCACTCATCAGCTCAGCAGTGGATCACCCCCAAGATGGGACTAAGCTCCACCCCAAGGCAAGAAATCCTATTTAGGCTGAGGTTACAGGGAAAACAACACTTAGAATCTGAAAGGATTCATCCTAGGATGCCATCTTACGCCCACTACTACCAGACTCTCATTCCCCACATGCCTGTTCCACCTCGGAGTATACACCTTCACAAGCACAGTCTATCAGTGCTAACCTCCCTCTCTGGTTCTTGGCAACAAGCTGGATCAGGAAGTCTCAGAGCTTGAAGCTGGTGCTGGACACTCTCTGGAAGAAACCTCTTCCAACAACATACACCTCACTCACCTAGAGAGAGCTAACACATAGGCTCAATCACCACCTGCATTAGACAACAATTCACGCGCAATCCATCTCTTCATGACCACCATAGTCAACCAGGAATATAGACTCAGACCTCTTAGAAAAAGCTCAACAATGGCAGCCATATCTCACGGTGTTAATTTTTAGAATTTTCTGAGAAGCAATTTCCTCAGAGATTTTACACAGACTCTTCCCCCCCCCCCGGCAGAATGGTAGGTCCCCCCCCAGGATAGAATCATGTTCTGGTGGTCCGGAATGCATGAAAAACAATCCATGCAAGGGTCAACTCAGGTTCAGACGGTTCAGACCGCGGATGTACCGTCTATCCCGGAACAACACAGATACATGCCTTTTTCCGGTTCAGAGGATGTACGAGGGTTTTTCTGCAAGAGTCAGACCCCTTCCCTTCTGGCAATCCGTGAGTCCCATGGAGGAGGAACCCCCAACACAGCTCATATTGGCATTTTATTGCATGGCCAGGGTTGACACTTGTCACCCATGCAACTGCATGCGTTCCTGCAAAGTGCGTGCCTCCCACCATTTGGAAAATCACATGTCCTTCCAAAAAGGACTTAGGTTAAAACATATAATGCACACCTCTTTTGGAATAATATTAAAATATTATTCCCAAGGATTAAGCCCCCTAGGCTCAACACTTAGCCTCTTTACCCACCTTCAGCCCCTAATTCCTTGCCCACTCTGTGGATGCTTAGTCCGCCTTCACTCATTCATCATGGTCGGTCTACACCTGGCGGTGTTTATATTTTATTAAATGTTCTGCATACATACAAGTACAACAATAGGTTCCTGGCCTTCAACACTTAGGCTCCCTGGCCTAACAGCACATAAGTCTCCCGCTTATAAGAACTTGGCTCACTAGCCTATAAAACATAATTACAATTCCTTTCAAAACATGGTTTACAATGGGGCTCAGCCTTGGGAACACTACACTTTCTCTTTTGAATTGCAAAACTCTAAACAAATCTTTTTGTCATTTACCAATTCTCTATTAAAATGATACCTTGTACGAATATGCTTGGTTTTCTTGTGATACACATGATTCTTTCACAAGATGATGGTTGAATTGTTGTCAGAAAATACTATTGTTGGTTCCTATTGTTTCTGCAACAAATATTTTAATATTTTTCTCATCCAAACTGCTTGACAAGTTGCACTTGTCGTTGTGACATACTTTGCTTTTGCTGAAGAAAGTGTCACTATGGGTTGCTTCCTTGATGCCCATGATACTATACTTGTACCAAAATGAAGTGTGTACCTAGAGGTACTTTTCCTGACATCTATGCTTCCTCCACAATCACTGTTAGTATATCCAATAAGTTTAAAGTCTTCTGAAATAAAATACCTTATACCAAAATCTTTTGTTCCATTCACATATCTCAGATTTCTCTTTCCTACTTTCTAATGTGATTCTTTTGGAGTTTTCATGAACCTTGACATCAGGCTCACTCCATACATAATACTGGGTCTTTTTGTTGTTAAATACATAAGACTCCCTACCAATCTTTTAAACAGTGTGGGATCCATATTGGACCCTTTATATTATTTGCTTAGCTTCAATCCTGTTGTGACATGTATTGGGGATGCTTTGGAATTTATCATGTTGAATCTTTTCAAAATTTCATGCTCATTCTTAGATTGTGAAATAAATATACTAGTTTTTGACTAGTGAACTTCAATACCCAAAAAATATCTCAGAAGCCGCAAATCAATCATTTCAAACTCATCCTTCATGAATGAATTAAATTCTTCTATGCCAAAGTCACCTGTAAATATCAAATCTTCCACTTACAAGCAAACAATTAACATGTCGCCTTGTTGATTTTCTTTGATGTATAGAGTTGGCTCAAATTAACTTCTCTAAAATCCATTCTGTGTGAGATAGAAATCTATGCGACTATACCAAGCTATGGGATCTCGCTTTAATCCATACAATTCTTTTAATATGTACACTTTGTTTTCTTTTCCTGGAACTTGATAGCCTTGTGACTGTTCCACATACAATTCTTCTAAATGTCCATTCAAAAATGTCGACTTTACATCCATTTGATAAAATGGTAATTTTTTCTGGGCAGCAATGGCTAACACAGTTTTGATTATGTCCATGTGCACAACAATTGAAAATGTTTCATTGAAATCAATTCTAGGTTGATGTGTAAAACCTCTTGCAACTAGCCTTGCCTTATGATTTTGCACATTTCCTTTTGGGTCTTGTTTGGTTTTATAAATCCACTTGACACTTATTACATCCTTGTCTTCAGGTACATCTACCAACTTCCATGTTTGATTGTTCTCTATGCATATGATTTCTTCATTCATGGATTGATCCCATACATCATCTTCGACAACTTCTTCAAACGTTAATGGATCATCTATTTGTGAAAACAAAGAAAAAAAATGAATTTGGTGTGTCCTCATTATAGATGTCGCATAGACTTCTTGTCCTTTTTGGTAACAAAATTACTAATGTTGGATTTGAGGATGTAGAACTACTTGGAATGCTTGTTGATGTTTGTTGCGCTATAGGTGTAGGCTGTGCACTTGTTGTTCTTACTGGAGTATTCTACGTTGTGATTTGTGTCATAGTTGTAGAGGGAACTGCACACTGACTTGTACATGGTGTTTGAGTCACCTCTTCTTCTATGTCATCATGCTCAATAACATTCACAATTGTGATTGTCTTTGTTATGCTTCCATCGCAAGCTTCATTCTCTATGAACTGAACATCGCGAGTGATTACAACTTTCCTTGCAATAACATCATACAACTTGTATGATTTTGCAACTTCAGAATACCCACCAGATATACATTTATGTCCTTTTTTTCCATCTTCTTTCTCATCTCATCTGGAATATGTGCGTATGTGACACAACCAAAAAGTTTTAAGTGTGCCACATTACGCTTCATCCCTATCCAGGCTTCTTAAGGAAATTTGTTCTTCACACTCTTTGTTGGTAATATGTTCATGATGTATACTGCAGTTTATTTGTTGGACAAATAAACTTCGATATTCCTATATTTAAAGGCCAGATAGACGCTGATGTTGTACAAAAATAGTTGAATCTGCTAGAATAATATTTCTCTATCCATAACTTCTCGAATAGAGAAAATATTACTTTTGCACTCCTCAAAGTTGTTCCCCATGTCAAATATTGGTGGGAAACTTTCTGTGAGCAGAAGGAAACAAAGGAACCCTCATTATTTATAATCACGGTCACCTGGGAGTCCTTCAAGGATGCTATTAAGGAACAATACTACAATGTTGGAAGTTATGATGACCTGTACACAAAATGGACTACACTACAGCAAGAAAGAGACTAAGAAATGCCCGAGTTCACAAATATCTTCCATACCTTGCACACCAAGATGGGTATCAAAAATTTTGAGTGACATTTGGTGCTAAAGTATCGTGATGGTCTACATAGATAAATCTAGGCCGAAATGGATTTTTTGGACATCTCATCCTTGGGCGCGGCCTACCAATATGTCATCAAAATCAAGAAGAAGCTCAAACAAAAGATGCGGAAATTTGGACCTCCTCACAGCAAAAGCTAGGAAAGGGAGGACCCAATCTACAGAACAAAGGAAAGAGAAAAGAAGGATTGCCTCAGGAAAACCAGTCTAGGCCACAAGGAAAGAAGGACACCGAAAAGATAAAGAAAGATACCAGGAAGTGGTGCGACTTCTATAAGAGCCCTTGGAATAAATCTATTGATTTTCGCTCAATGAATTTGGTGGTGGCTGAGGTGAAATCCTCTGAATCAGATGTGGGTTCCAACTCTGAGTCAAAACCAAAAAGGGGGAGACAGATCATTGACGTAAAAATGAGTGCTACCATTTCTACCACCAAGCTCCAGCCCGGTGAACCAGATGAGCTAGAGGAAGGATATCACCTTTTTCATTCATAGATGTGGGTGAAGGATACCTTGCTGCAGTTCATGATCGATACTGGTAACCAGAAGAACCTCATCTCAGTAGATGTTTTCAAGTGACTCACCCTACCGAAAAAGAAGCACACGCAACCCTACACTATAGGATGGCTTCGCCAAGGAAGTGACATCCACATGAACCAACAATGCCGCCTATCATACGACATCAAGCCCCTCAAAGATGAGGTATTATGTGATGTGTCCCTTCTCGAAGTTTGTAATTTTATTTTGGGACAACCATATTTATGGAAACACCATGTTGTATATGAGTCTAGGCCTCGCAGTGTTATTATTACCTTGAACAAGAAATTGTATAGGATAATTGAGGAAGTACCACCTAGTGTTATTTCCTTGATATCTACCAAGCAATACATGAAGGTCATCTCTTAGATGGGGAAGTTTGTCTTCTTCATGACCTGCTCTCAGAATGAGAGAAATATCGTAGCCACATCCAAGTTCTATGTGATCGACCTCTCCACACAATAGAAGCAAGTGGATAATTTCATGGAAGAATACTCAGATATCTTCTCCTCACCTACCAGGGTACCTCTGCACTGTTAAGTCAAGCACCCCATTGATGTTTCCCAATGGGCCAGTCTACCGCTGCTCTCTGTTAGAGAATGAGGAGATCAAGCGACAGATCCAATAAATTCTCCACAAAGGACACATCCATCCTAACACATCACCTTGCGGGAGCCTAATTGTGTTGGTACTGAAGAAATATGGAACCTGGTGACTCTGCATTGATTACCAAGCCATGAATAAAATCACATTTAGAAAACAATACATGATTCCCTGAATTGACAACCTCCTTGATCAACTCACAGGGGCCAAATACTTCAGTAAGATTCATCTGAAGTCTGGCTATCACCAAGTCCCGATAGAACAAACAAATGTATGGAATATTGCCTTCAAGTCAAAGGAAGGTCTTTTTGAATGGTTGGTCATGCCCTTTGTTTTGAAAAATGCTCCAACCACTTTCATGAGGATGATGGATGATATCCTACAACCATTCAACAATAATTTTGTAGAGGACTATTTGGATGAAATTTTCATTTACAACAACACTTGGGCAAAACACTTGCAACATATTCAGCGGGTTCTGCACACCCTGTGACAACACAAGCTATACACAAACTTGGAAAAATGCTCCTTAAGCATGGACAGGTTGCATTACCTGGGCTACATTGTTGATCAAAATGTCGTACTTGTGGATCCATCCAAGATCCAAGTCATCCTTGACTGGCTAGCCCCAACTGAACTCACTGAGCTTCGAAGCTTCTTAGGCCTTGCCAATTTATACTACAGGTTCATGTTTGGATTCTCCCATATTGCATGGGCCCTCAGCCAAGTAACCAAGGGTGGTGGTAAGGAAAAATTTGTGTGGGTCTGTTCCCAACAACAAGCGTTTGATGATTTGAAGAAACACTTGTGCTCAGCCCCAGTAATTTCACTACCGGACCTACAAAAACCATTTGATATCAAGACAGATGCTTCAAACTATGATGTGGTCACCATTCTCACTCAGCACGAGCACCCCATGTCCTATCATAGTGAGATGCTATCAGATGATGTCCGTAAGTACCCTAGTTACGACAAAGAAATGTACTCCATTGTGAAATCCTGCCACTAGTGGAGACATTACATTTTTGGGAAGGAGACAATCATCCACACTGATCATAAACCAGTGAAGTTCACGTAGACACAAGGAAAATTGGAGAATAACCACCATCATAAGTGGTCCACATACTTGCAACAGTTCCACCTCAAAATCAAGTATAAAACAAAAAGCACCAATCGCATCATTGATTTCCTTAGCAGACCACCAGTCGCGAAATTCACCAATGTGCTAGAATATTGCATCCATGAGACCTCTGGATGGACACAACTCTATGAAACAAACCTAGACTTCCCCACCACCTACCAAATCTTGGGCGCAAACGCAGTCGTCACTAATTTCCATCTTCAGGATGGCCTGTTGTTCCGTTTGGGCCATATCTGCGTTCCATCAAGCGAGTGAGCGAAGATGATCTGGGAATCCCACTGTAGTTGGGTGGAAGGACACTTTTGCATTGAAAAGACAGTGGCAATGCTGTAGAAACATTTTTACTTGACAAAACTTTGACATGAGGTCAACAAGTATATCAAGTCCTGAACTACCTGTGTTATTGCCAAAACAACCACTAGGAAATAAGGTATGTACACCCCTCTTACTACTCCTGATAGGCCAAGGGAATCCATCTCAATGGACTACATGTTGGGCCTCCCATCCACCAAGAAGGGAAATGATTATGTTTTTGTGGTTGTTCATTGCTTTTCTAAGATGGTGATTCTGGATTCTTGCGAGAAGAGCATCATAGCAGAAGCCACTGCCAAGCTATTCTTTGAATGAGTCTCTGTACATTTTGGAATCCCACGAACCATTGTCTTAGATCGGAACATTCTATTTCTTAGCACATTCTGGTAGAGCTTATGGCCACTACTGGACACCAAGGTCACCAAATCCACGACCTTCCACCCCCATATAGATGGCCAAACCGAAGTCGTAAATGGAATGATTGTGCATATCCTACATATGTATAATCCAAGAAACCTTTCACATGGGATGAGATTCTTCCATATGTCCAACATAGCTACAACCTAGCCCTACATATTTCAACTGACCAAAAACCCTTTCACGTGGGGTTGGGATTCCAACCATCGGGTCCCATGGATGTTGCACTACCCATTGCAGTCACCTCAACTGACTATCTCCTGCTCTAACTAAAGATGACAAAGACACCCAGTTCATTGAGAGGATCCAACACATCCACCAACAGGTTCAGGATATCCCATAGAAGTCCAATGACAAGTACAAGAAGTGCCATGATCAACACCAGGTGCCACATAAGTTTTAGGTGGGCAACAAAGTTTATTTGTAATTGCAGAAAGAACGCCTTACAAGACCCCATCGGAACCTTCAACCACTCCTTTATGGGTCATACACCATCACCAAGTCCATGGGTGATAATTCTTTTGATCTCAACATTCCTCCTTTCCTTGGCCTACACCCAGTGTTCAATGTGGATCTCCTTTGACCTTATTTCCCACCATTATTGGACATCGCAGAGGTAGTGGAACAACTGACACCAACATAGCTCAACCCATAATACATACAACAAGCATCCAGTGATTAGATTGTGGAAAAATAGGTCAAGGCCACTCTCCAGCAAAGGATTCATCTTTATCAAGTTGTCAGAGCAAGGCAACTCCTACACCAAGGTAAGTGGCTCACTCGGGGCAGAATTCAGTAGAAATTTCCTCATATCATGGGGGAAATCAACGCAATGGAGACCATTTCTTCCCAAGGGGGGAGGATTGATCCAGATGTATGTCAGTGGCCTCCCACCTATTCCAACTGGCTCATTTTGGTAGTTTTCCAGTTTGACAGTTTTTTCCTAGTTTTTGGGTCCCTGACTTCCGGGTCATTTTGAGGCCCTAAACAACGTTTCTATGTCTCACCACAATTAAACTAAATATGGAATTAGATTCTGATGGAAATATGTGTATTCCTCAAATAGATCTTTCCAACGGGCTATCGTACGCCTAAAACAGAGATCGTATGCAAAAGTTACGACCCCAAGAAGTTGATGTACTGACTTACCCAAACAGGGCCCAAAGACTTTTGGCGCTTCATCTCCTAGGGTTAGGTTTTTGGATTTCTAGGGTTTTTGAAATTCCTGTTTATTGTAAAAATTCCTGCAGAGCCCCACTGTAATCATCTTCTTGTGAATGGGCACAGTCATCACATATCTTCTCATAGATAAGCTGTCACCATTCTACCAAGCTTGTTTTCTGTTCCATTTTACATTTTTAGCTTATTTCCTTATTGAATAGAAACTAATTTTACTGTATATCTGTTATTCTGTCTTAATCATGTTTTGATAATAATCTGTATTCATTTAATTATGCTCATAAAATCTAGATCAGACAACCTACAACACACCCACTGTAACTTCCTCTTCTTTCTCTCATAGTATCCTCTCTTAGAATACAATATTCGCAAATTATGCATAGCCGCAATACATTTTGCTCATAAAAGAGGGTTTCCTTCTAGGGAAAAAACCCTAACATAAATTCTACCATCATATATGTGACCTTATAATGAACGGTCTAGATTTACTATGAAATTACAATATACATTTACAAGGAAACTTTTCCTTCGGGGGCTTCGCCCCTAAACCCCCATCGGGGAATGCTATCCCCCAAACCCCTGTCGGGGACATTATTTCCCCCAACCCCCCCATCCAAGGGGATAGCCCTCGGACTCCGCATGGGGGGTAACCCTCCCTGCACTCCCCCACGTGGAGGAGCGTACATTCTTCCAGGGTGTAAATTCTTCATGGGGTATAAACATGGCTGGAAAAAATCAGGCTCCACAACCAATCAAGAATATGTGACTAATTCTCCCTTAACCATTCTATGAGGGTTTCTTTCACTAAATAACACCCATGGAATCATCTTACTAGGGTTAGGAATTCATACTCCATGATATTTTATAGATACAGGTTCTCTCCAACCACCATCCTCTCTATGTTCTTCCTTTTATTTATGAAAAATACCTCTTCCCTTTGGATACTCTCTCGAGCTTCTTACCAGCTATATTCTCCAACTTTGTTAAACTAGTTAAAGAATCCAATTTTATACCTTTTCCAATAAATCCCACTCCTCCATACACCTCTCCCAAGCTTTGGTTTACCTAGGACCCTTCCTTGCATTGAAAACCCTTCTTCTAAATTTGAACTGTTGTAAGGAGTTCAATACATATCTATTTTTCGAGTTCTAGTTTTATTTGTATCTCCCACTAACTCCTTCCTTATTGGGTTTGGATCTTGTGCTCTGATCCTTAAAATCCTTGTCTAATCAAATGGTCTATATTGACAAACCTTCAATAAGATTGACAACCTCTCACAAACTTCCATTGAAGCACTTTTAGGGTCCATTCCTAAAGTTCTCCAAGTCTCATTCTTTTTCCCTACTCTCCCCATAGGCCTTATGCTTAGGAATTGGATCCTTAGGTTTGGATGAGACAAAAACCTCTACAAGTTTTAATGGGTCTTTGAAATAGTCTATGAGTTTCACCTCTTCAAACTCTATCTCTCCCATTCCCTTCTATTCCTATAGGGGGAATGGTATGGAATCCTTTGAACTCCTCCCATATTGTAGATGCATCCCCCTAAAATCATTGGCATGAGAACCCCAATAGAATCTTGAATTCAACACCATTATCCACATTAACAAAGAGATCCTTATGAATCATCCAAATTCCAATGCCATGTGTTCAACTTGTTCATACCAGTGTTCAATCTTCTCATTTTAAAATGGATCTATCCATGCCTCTATAATAAATTCATATACGATCTACAATAAATTTTGATTAGTAATATTGACATCTATTGCTTGAGCATAAATATAACGAAGCACAAATATTTTCAAACACAATGAGTTTATCTATCAATAATGATTCATCTCAACTTAGGTGTTATCAAGTCCTGAGAGGGATCAAATCCATGGAGTTGCAAACTTTTTTGAGCGATAAAAAATTCTAGAAGGTTTGGAACTCAATGGATTTAATCCCTCTCAGTACTTGATAGAGAGAAAGTTAATATGAATCTATATTGGTTAGTAATTAATTAATTCATTATTGCATTGATCTACATTATGATATTTTTTCATTATCTCTATTAATGATTATGAATATAATAAAAATAATAAATAATAGTCATGGATGAAAGCTTATTAACAATGATATTATTGAACACAGAAATAAATTTTTTATACTTTTTGATGCCTTTAATACTTAGTAAAACTTTAACTAGTATTTGATTTGAATGCAGCCAATAACTTTTCCCTTCCTAAATATGTGATCTTTAAATCAAAGAATTTTTAACCTTTTATATTATATATATATATATATATATATATATATATATATATATATATATATATATGAGCCACACTTTGAACATGAAATTATATAGAAACTTGAGTTTTTTAGAGTTAAATTCTGTAACAAGTTTTGAAACAACCAATGTTTAGAGTTGACACTCCACCCATCATCACAGAGAAAAGAAACTTAAGAATGGTAAAAGAGTGCCACAAAGTGAAAATAAATAGGATGAAAGAGAAAATATAACCATTGAATAAGGGGGGGATGAAATTCAAATTGAAAAAATGAATAAAAGGGGGCGTTTTAAATTAGTCAATTAGTCATTAAGATTGGAATTTGTCAATTTTGAAAGTGATTTAAATAAAAGTATATAATTAAAATGATGTTGGAATATGTAACTTCTACTTGTTTTAATCATGTGTGAGGGGCTTATGTTTGTGACGTAGAGAACAATCTCTATCTGAGTGGTTTGATCCTATAGTTTAGGAGGTTGTTAGATAGTTGGTTGTGCGAGAGATTCTCTCCAACTAAGAGTCATAAAATAGTGTGAGGTTGAGAAATTCACTCAAGTGGATGATTGTGTGATCAAGGTTAATACAAATCTTGTTTTATTTATATGTATCATTACATTAAATCTATAGATTTTCAAACAAAAGCTCTACTCTCCCATTTTAATACAATATCAGAGAGAGATTGTGCTTGAGTCCCACTCTGATTGTGATCAGGGTAGTTTGAGGATGAATCCCATAGTGAATAAAGCCTGGTCAAAGGGAAGCTAGTGACAATGTTGATACAACAATGAAGATGGAAACACCATAAGATCAAATGATGGAAAAAAATGAAGGTAAATGTTTGAGTGGCATGTTGAATAACAACATACTCAAGACCATGTGTTACTTTGAGTCACACATTGTATTTGTAGCAAGTCTATAATGTCATGTTCTATGTAGTGGTCCTTAAAAACTTTGAGTGTGTATTTGGTATGAGTGGAGTATGTAATGTATGTACGTTATTTATGTATGTACCATGTAAAAGACATATCACTGTAAGAACTAGATATTCATGCTTACCCCTTTGCCATATATCCCTAATGATTTGGCTAACTTGTTGGTATAGTTTAGTAGTCTCTATGGAGGAGTTATTTAACACTAGGGGAAGAACATGTTATTGGTTTTAGACTATGGGAGGTGAATTTTTACATTGAAGGGAAGTTCATCAACAGGTTGAATGAACCATTTACATGAAGGACATCCTATTAGACTGGCGGTTGCAACCACTGATGACACATGTATTCCGGTGTATGGTTGTTCCTTTATATGGACATTGATAGTTTGGTGATGTATGCATGGTTGTGGTATGAGATGAGATCCATGATGGACTAGAGATAGAATTTTCAGATCGAGAGATTCTGCAAATTATAATAGAGGATATATTGCAGAAAAAAGAAGGTGTTAATGAAGACCCCAACCAATGGAGATTAAGACAAGTACTCATTAAGGGAGAGTGTTGGAATATGTAACTTCTACTTGTATTAATCATGTGTGAGGATATTATGTTTTTTAGGTAGAGAACAATATCTACGTGAGTGGTTTGATCCTATAGTTTAGGAGGTTGTGAGAGAGATTCACTCCAACTAAGAGTCATATAATAGTGTGAGGTTAAGATATTCAATCAACTAGGTGATTGTGTGATCAAGGTAGTTTTTCTATCTTGAGACAAAGATTGTTGTATTTATATATATCATTACATTAAATCAATAGATTTTTGAACAAAAGGTTTGTGAGAAAAAAGATCTACTCTCCCATTTTAATAAACAAATGACTATGGACGAGTCCAATGATAATTAGAGAAAATATATAAATATAAATAAAAAGGATCAAGAGGAAAGGGTTTAAAGGAGGAAAAAAATGATGTTCAAAATAATGAAAACGAGGCTAGGAGAGAAAATAACTATTTTTTTTTAAATCTGAAAATATATAAATGAATTAGGTTTCTTGTCTAAGGCAATGAATAATAGGCTTCCAAGAATGACTCAGTTTATAGCCATCTTCACGATTAAAATTATTTGGGTGTTTTTATATTTCAAGAGCCTCATGAATGATGAGTGAGTTGTAGTAGGGTGTTGAGGCAAGCACTTTTGTTTGGTTGAAGAAAATGAGGTGTTTAGAATTACGGGAGTTCCTGGAAATAATAGATTTCGAGATGCGACTGTGGGTTGTGTTAGTAATATGTTCTTTGAGATGAGTTTTAAGGTTTTAATATTCTTTTTGGCCAAAATTTTTGAAATTTGATTGGTGATGCCTTGGATATAGGGAAAAGAAGTGAGAGATCAAGGTGGAGAGGAGGGGGAAATTTTATAATTAGGATTGAAAGCCAAGAAAAGAGCTTTGTTGATTTGAGAGATATATTAGCCATTGGCTACAAAGGAATTTGTCAAGCAAGATTTTTCTTTTTTGAAAAATTGAGGAGCGAAGATTTTTTAAACTGGCTACAATGGATTTATGAGTTGGATGATGATGGGAATTGGCGTGAACGTATTGGTCAATATTGGTCTTTTTCCAATAAACTTGGTGGGTGAGTGAGTGATCCATCAAGAAGACGTGAAATGAAAACATCCAAAAAAAAATAAAAAAAAATAGAATTATCCTTTTCAATTTCTATCATAAACTTAATATGGGTAGAAATGCTATTAAAATGGTTGAGAAAAGAGATGAGAAAGACATACCCATTAAATCATATATATGTAAGGCTACCAGATGAATTTCCTTCATAAATTAATCAATTATTATTATTATTTTTTTCAATACAATTTATTTTGATTATGCAAGTGACATATTCATCTCCACTAATTAATTAGAGATTTTAATTTTGAGTATAATTAAATTTTTATTATATTTGTTATATAAATTTTTATTTTCAATATAATCTATTTTGATTGTATAATCAACATATTCATCTCACATATATGTGAGCTAGCTCACATATATGTGAGCAAGCTCACATATATGTGAAATATTTTAATATTTAATATAATTAATTTTGATTATATAAGTGCCATATAAATTTATATTGAATTAATATTGATTATATAAGTGTCATATAAATTTTTTTTAATATAGTTTATTTTGATTATAATATAGTTTATTATATAACTAACATATTCATGTAATTCATGTAATTCACTCATTAATTAGAAATTTTAATCTTCAATATAATTAACTTTGATTATAATATCCCTCTCCCTCTATAATTAATATATTTAATTAACTTTAATGTAGTTTATTTTGAGCGAGAAATTCTACCCATCACTTTAAACATTATATTCTTATTATGAGATTATTATAATATATATAAACTATTTTGATTATAATATAGTTTATTATATAACTAACATATTCATGTAATTCATGTAATTCACTCATTAATTAGAAATTTTAATCTTCAATATAATTAACTTTGATTATAATATCCCTCTCCCTCTATAATTAATATATTTAATTAACTTTAATGTAGTTTATTTTGAGCGAGAAATTCTACCCATCACTTTAAACATTATATTCTTATTATGAGATTGCATGTGGACTTCACAAAAGTTCAATTTTACAATAAAAAGTTCAAATCCTTATTCCTTCTCGAAAGTTAAATGTCCAATCTTGTGAATGTGTGGCCATATACGTCTCCTTCAATAATTATGAGATTGCATGTGGACTTATCAACTTTGGTTATATTTCATTATACTATTAAGAGCTCCGTATTCCTTCAAGTAATCAAATGTCAAATCTTGTCTATGCAAGGTTACCATGTCCATTTCTTTAATTAGAAATATTATTTTCAGTATGGTTGTTATATTTTGGTTGGGCGGTCATATCTGTCTCCTTTATCAATAATTAATTAGAAATTTTATTTTCAAAATGGTTTGTTTTTATTGTATGGCTACTATATCCATTTCCATCCTTTACTAGTATAGCTGATAATTGGTGGTTGAGAACGTGGAAAGGTATCGATTGAGAACGCTGAAAGATATCCACGCTCGAAAATGAAACACTCCATTCTTATGTAATAGGTGGGTCGGCCAGCCTCATGCAATAGGTGGGTCGGTGAGAAATACAGACAGCTGAGGAGGAAATTGAAGTAGCGCCCGTTAATAATCCAGGCAATTATATGGTGCTACAGTAATTTCTTAATATGATTAGGTAAATGTTAAAAGGTAAACAGGTTAACGGATGCATTCAAAAATACAAGGAAGTTATGAAGAGTAAATCACATTCATTGATTTGGGAGGACGACTAAGAATATGCCAACATCTTCAATTGTTAGCCATCATATTAGAATTTTAGATTAAAAGATCATTAATCGTGTCCATTACCAATAAGTATACACCTTTCGGTGTAATTAATCATAAATTCTATTTTAATTGAGAGATTTGATTTATCTTTTAAATTATATTTATGTTTTGGTTAAGATATTTAACTTATCATTTAAATTATGTTTTTATGATTATGCAAATTTTAATAACTTTAATTATATTAATTTTATTATTAAAATCTCAACATATCATTTATATGAATTGGTTAATATATCAATAATTCCTTTGATTTAGACTTAATTGACAAGTTTTTGTCTGTATATGAACTTTTTATGAAATTTTTTTAATTGATTTAGACTTAATTGACAAGTTTTTGTCATACATATATGAACTTTTTATTTTTGAAAAGTGAATCATCTTTTTAGTTTCATACAAACATGCTTTTTCACATATAACTGAAGTATTTTTTTATTTTTGAAAAGTGAATTGTGTTTTTCTTAAATACACAAATTGTACATTTCACACATAACTTGTGCTTTTTCACACATAACTTAGTTTTTATTTTTATTTTTGAAAAGTGAATTGTCTTTTTTCTTACATATAAAGAATGTACATTTTACACATAACTTAAGTTATTAACATAAAATCTCTCTCCAAAGTGTTGACATCTCATTTAAATATTATTATTTAATTTAAAAAAAAAATAATATAAAAAAAATTTAAATAATGGTTAAGAACATTAGTTTGCTTGTAAGAAGTCACAAATTCAAATTGATAAAAGGATAGAATATGTATAACTACCTAAACTTTAGCAATGAAATAATTATGCCTAAAAAATCTCTTATCCACACAAACTATACATTTAGAGATTATATACATTAATTTGATATCTCACTTAATGTAACTTTAAAATTAAATTATTATTATTATAAAAACAACTTATCTTAATCAATTAATCCAATCTAAACCAAAAATTAAGTACACTATTTTCCAATACTAAACCATATTGAATATTCAAAATATTCAAAGTGGTAAAAATAATATTCAGCATGGTCACTGAAAGCTACTATTGCTAGAATCTAAACCACTATTCCTCTTAAAACGAGAATGGATATCATATGAAAGGTTATTATTTTTTGTCCAAATATTCGAAATAATTAAATATACACAGAGCAGTCTATTCACATATTGTAATATCACGGGCCGTATCATCTATCATCATTGACTGGTTGTCCAACTCTCTCTCCTACTCCATTCTAACTTCCAGAGAACTTCCGCCAAGTGCATCTTAATCTACTCGGAATTCAGGCAGCATCTTAATCTACGCGGAATTCAGGCAGCCCCATGTTAGGTCTGCAGAACCTGCAACGATAAATAATGCATCACTGTGCAGTGAATATTGTATTTGTAAGTTCTGCAGTTGTTGCCATCGTTGTTTTGCCGAAGATGCGGAGAATTCTGGCGGCTGAGTCCCTGATTTTGTTAGTCCTTTTGGGCACAGCAATTGCTGCTCCCTCTCATCAGCGCACTACGCAGGGAGACGCACTGCGTGTGTGGCGCAATAATAGAAGATATAAGAGCCATGGTCTACAAACTACAAATTGGGGGTTGGATAACGCCCTGATCAGTTTTAGGAATGAATCCGAATATTTGACAGAGTCAAAGGCGGAGGGTCACACGCAAGAAGCCGACTATCTCCCACATGGCCTCCCCGGACAGCCAATGGGCTTCAAATTTAGACAATACTCGGGATATGTAACAGTGGATGCCAAGGCAGGCAGAGCGCTTTTCTATTATTTCACGGAGGCCGTTCGAGATCCCTCAAAGCAGCCGCTTGTTCTCTGGCTTAATGGCGGTAAATTCATTTTAGTGTTTCTTTTTTTTTCTGTTGTTTCCATTGCCCAGTTTTCTCACAAACAGCTAATATGTTCGTCACTTGGATTTGGAGCAATGGCGGAAGTAGGACCCTTTCGCGTAAATCCAGATGGAAAAACTGTTCACTTCAATCGCTACACTTATTTGCTGTTTGTTATTACGTCTAAAGTCTTACACTTATTGAAAACATTTAATGATTTTTTAACCTTAAATTTCAATATATTTAATGATTTTTTAACTATAAATTTCAATTGAATGGTTATCAATTAAAGATGGTAACATATTTTTAGTCGTCCTTTCAAATCACTTCCAAATCAATGAACATTGAAGATCTCATGTTCATAACTTTTTAGCATTTTCAAAATCTTCAGTTTACCTATTTACTTTTTAATATTTACTAAGAAATTACTGTGTGACCATCTAATTGCCATTTCACATGATTAACAAATTTAATTGAAGTTACAAATTTACTCCACTATTAACTTTTTATCATTTTACAATATTAGATTTACATTTGTACCTTTTTACTTATGACAACAACATAATTAGAATCTTCTAACCTTTCAACGTTCAACAGCAGCTAGTTAGCCACTGTGCTAATAGAATATGGCAATAGAATAATTTTTATTTATGTTCATCAGCTGGGAAGAATTAGAAAAAGGAAAAATACAGAGAAAGGCGTTTCTTATACGCGAGTAAGGTTCATTCGATTAATCTGGTTAATAACGCTTTATTATCATAAAAATCCTATATATAAAATTGTTTGTGTTCCTATATATATAAAATGTGCATCTGAATTATTATTAAGCATTCTGTTTACAGTGGCCAATATACTGTTTCTGGAGTCCCCAGCGGGGGTTGGTTTCTCTTACTCAAACACCAGCTCTGATTATTCGGAGCATAGTGGCGATAGACGAACAGGTAACTTGTGAAGCGTTTAGTTTTGAAGAAACATACATGAAAAAATGTAAACCTTATGCATGTATTATATGTCTAAACATATTTTGTCTTTGTTTTTTCCAGCTAAAGACGCATACACATTCCTCATGAAATGGTTCATCAGGTTTCCACAATATAAATTCAGAGATTTCTATATCGCAGGCGAAAGTTATGCTGGTAATATCCCTAATATGCCTAGTAATATGAGTAATCTTTGAATTGTAGAATATGATATAATGTTCTTAGAAAAGACCTACAAGCACAGTCAAAATGTCATGTAACAATTTTAATTTTATTTATTTCAGAAATGTCATGTAAGTCAAATTATGTAAGCACTGTAGTTGCTAGCCTTTTCTGTATGTGGCTAGCCTGAAATTTGTCTGAAAACTGTGATCCTCTCAAGAAATTCTTCAAGGTTGGTTCGCTGTAGAGAAAGTTGATTCATATTTTTACGAGGATGTTAATGATGATTACCGGAGCATGACTGTAGGAAATTACATTCCAGAGTTGGCTGCAACAATTTTACAGCACCAAAGGTTGTCGCAGGCGTCCTTCATTAATTTCAAAGGAATAATGGTGAGTTCAATTCAGAATTTTTTTTTTGGGGTGAATTTGGAAAAAAATCAATTTTATTAAGAAATAGAAATGAAAAAATGTTTTTCTGATTAAGTTATTAATAATATGTGTTTCTTCCTAAAAAAATCAAAAATTCAAATCTGGATTGAAAGGACTCTTGTCCCATAAACAAGAAGTCTCATACACCAATTTAATGTCTGGCTTGACAGTAACCTTAAAATTAAATTATTAATATAACAATATGAGTATGTAAATTTTCAAAATTAATAATTATTCATCATACTACTTGAGCTAATTAATAATTATTCATCATACTACTTGAGCTGTAAGTACATAAACTGTATATAAATTTTTTAAAATTAAATTATTAATATAACAATATGATAATGTAAATTTTCAAAATTAATAATTATTCATCATACTACTTGAGCTGTAAGTACATAAACTGTATATAAAATTTTAAATTTTGAAAAGTTTAATGTTTAGAATAGCTAAAGTAGGCACTCCATCCATTGACCGTTTGGGACTTGGACTAAAACTTGTCTAATTCTATCTGTTGAAGGCCACTGTGCTAAATTTTGAGTTTTTGAAACTACAGTACAAAATCAATTTCAAGCATGTTCATTGAATTTATGAGCAGGTGGGGAATGGCATAATGAATTCTGATACAGACAACATTGGAGAAATTACCTACCCGTGGACACATGCATTGATATCGGATGAAACTTATGAGGGCTTGATCAACAACTGTATCAAATCAAATGTGGATGAGAACTTGTGAGAAGTTTTGGAACTTAAAATGTCCTTGGAGATGGGAAATATCGATCCATACTGTTAGAAATAGTAATTACTAGCTATACATGCAAGTTTAGTTAACAGTGTTTTTCGGCTTTTTTGTTTTTACCAAGTTTCCGCTTTAGTTGAGTTTGCATGCTTTTACGCATGATTGTAAAACCATTGTAAAGATATACATTCTGTGAATAGTCAGACGGCTGTATCAAGCCCTTCCATTTCTGCGTGTATATTTCGATTCTTCATGCTTTGCATATTCTTTCATGGTATCAGAGCTTAGGAGAAGGGAGCTGTGCGAAGAGTTTGGTGAGAAAGTTGTCGCCTGCCAAACCGTGTGCGTGAGGGTGCTGGAGCTGTGACTGTCCGTGTCTTTTGTTGTTGGCGCGTACAAGAGTTGTTGCCCATCGTTGCTGCGTGGATGTTCGTTGTCCTATCTGCATC
>JASDQU010101811.1:153137-168533 GCA_032191745.1 Picea mariana
TTAAGTGTGGTGCCTGCTATGGCTGAACATAGGTTCCAAAATACAAAAAGAAACTACCTGAAGTTACTGGACTGCCCCAACAGAGGGGAAACCAGTCCATCCAGCTTCCAAGTCATCAGTCTTAGACAGTTGCTGAGTTTTAAAACAAGCATATTTCAAAATAAAAGCCACCTAGCCTAGGACAACAACAGAGAGCTAGACACCTGGCGAAAAGCCCTGCCACGCGGCGCTGAGGTCCTCTGCCCATGGTTCTGTCGCAGCATTGTTCGGTTGATCGTCCCCACGTTGCTCCCTGCACTCCTCTTGTTCCGTGTGCTCGGGTGGACCGCTGTGCTCCATTTCCTTCTGCCTCGCTGCTGCTTGTCGCAGCATGTCATCTAACTCTGTGTCAATTTCCCCCCCCGGTGTGATGCCAGTAGGATTTGAGGAGAGCTCCATTTGCATGGTCGAGAGGATCTGTAGAAAGGTGGCCACATTGTCTTCGATGGCTTGCAATCGAAACTTGAGGTCCGCCACCTCTCTTCTGAGCTCGAAGACTAGGTCATATAGGATGCCCAGTCTTTCTCTGAAAGGTTCACCGTCGGGGTGGGTCGCCTGGTGGAGACGCAGTCGTTTGGTTGCTCCGAAAGCCTGAGGTTCACTTCGCCAGGTACTCGAGGAGGCAGGGAAGGACATGGACGCAAAGAATTGCATCCGGGGGTCGGGAGGACAGCACAGAGTAGTAGGAGTTCCGCGCGGGATGGTGGCCATGGCGCGCGGGAGCTGAGACTTCTTCGGAGGCGTGGTGGCCGAAGGTCTACGACGTTTAGATTGCGCAGGAAGCGGGGTGGCGCCAGGGGACTGAATTGGGGGATGGGTAGAAGAGCTTGTAATCGGGGAGGTCGAAGGCGTGAGAGATGGTCTGCAGTGCTTCCATGGGGAGCCCCGCTTGGACTTCGTTCTTATGCGTTCTCTCATGGGTGCAGGTGAACGGTGTTTTGCGCGTGGAGCCAGGAGCCAGAATTGCAGGTAGCCTGTGGACCAAATTGCAGAGCAAGCCGGATTATGCTTGCGTCATGAAGGGAGGAGCCCTTCCAAATGCAAGCAGGGTGGAATAACAAAAGCAGCAAGCCAAGCCATGTAACAGATAATGGGGAAGCAAAGGGTGGCGTTAACGCCCCTGTCCTCCCTCATCAAATCCAATTTAAGCACCTTAACTCTCCAGGACAGCATTGCCCTGTTGCACGAGGTGGTCACGTGCCTGCGTGTGACTCTGCAACGCGTCCGATCCCATTCTGTACCACGGGGATTCCACTAGCACCCCATCCGGGGGTGCTGGCCTCAATTTTAACGTAAGCATGTGATCTTTAATTTTATGCAGTTGTACAACCTGTAAATTTCTCTAAAATTCGTTGTGATATCCCTGAACTTAAGGGAGATAACTATAAGGTCTGGAAGGAGAGAGTTCTCCTTCATTTGGGGTGGATGGACATAGATTATGCTATTAGGAAAGATGAACCACCAACACTCACTAATACCAGCACTACAACGGACATCACGCTTTATGAGTGATCGAAGCGATCTAATCGCCTAAGCATGATGTTCATTAAGACTAAAATTCCAACTGGTATTCGTGGTTTCGTTGATCAACATGAACCAGAG
Organism: Picea mariana; assembly: GCA_032191745.1. Classification (NCBI taxonomy): domain Eukaryota; kingdom Viridiplantae; phylum Streptophyta; class Pinopsida; order Pinales; family Pinaceae; genus Picea; species Picea mariana. Next base: position 154,779 of record JASDQU010101811.1, read on the forward strand.
GAAACTTTCTGTGAGTAGAAGGAAATAAAGGAACCCTCATTATTTATAATCATGGTCACCTGGGAGTCCTTCAAGTATGCTATTAAGTAACAATACTACCATGTTGGAAGTTATGATGACTTGTACTCAAAATGGACCACACTGCGGAAGGAAAGAGACCAAGAAGTGCCCGAGTTCACAAATATCTTCCATACCTTGCACACCAAGATGGGTATCAAATATTCTGAGCAACATCTGGTGCTAAAGTATCGCGATGGTCTGCATAGATAAATCTAGGCCGAAATGTAGTTTTTGGACATCTCATCCATGGGCACGGCCTACCGATATGTCGTCAAAATCGAGCAGAAGCTAAAACAAAAGATGCAGAAATTTGGACTTGGGAACCCCTCACAGCAAAAGCTAGGAAAGGGCAGACCTAACCTACAGAACAAAGGAAAAAGAAAAGAAGGACCGCCTTAGGACAACCAGTCTAGGCCGCAAGCAAAGAAGGACACCGGAAAGACAAAGAAAGATACCGGGAAGTGGTGCGACTTCTATAAGAGCTCCTGGAATAAATCTGTTGATTTTCGCTCAATGAAGTTGGTGGTGGCTGAGGTGAAAGCCTCTAAATCAGATGTGGGTTCCAACTCTGAGTCAAAATCAAAAAGGGGGAGACAGATCATTGACATAGAACCCAGTGCTATTGTTTCTACCACCAAGCTCCAGCCCGGTGAACTAGATGAGCCAAAGGAAGGATATCACCTTTTTCATTCAAAAATGTGGGTGAATGATACCTTGTTGCACTTCATCATTGATAGTGGTAGCCAGAAGAACCTCATCTCAGTATAGGTTGTCAAGCGACTCGCCCTGCCAATAAATCCGCACATGCAACCCTACACCATAGGATGGCTTCGCTAAGGAAGTGACATCCACATCAACCAACAATGCCGCCTGTCATACGACATCAAGCCCTTTAAAGATGAGGTATTGTGTGATGTGTACCTTCTCGAAGTTTGTAATTTTCTTTTGGGACAACCATATTTATGGAAACTCCATGTTGTATATGAGTCTAGGCCTCGCAGTGTTATTATTACCTTGAACAAGAAATTGTATAGGATACTCGAGGAATTCCCACCTAGTGCTATTTCCTTGATCTCTGCCAAACAATCCAGGAAGGTCATCTCTTAGATGGGGAAGTTTGTCTTCTTCATGATTCTCTCTCAGAATGACTGAAATATCATAGCCACATCCAGGTTCTATGTGATCGACCTCTCCACACAATAGAAGCAAGTGGATAATTTCATGGAAGAATACTCAGATATCTTCTCCTCACCTACCAGGGTACCTCTGCACTATCAGGTCAAGCACCCATTGATGCTGCCCAATGGGCCAGTCTACCATCGCTCTTTGTTAGAGAATGAGGAGATCAAGCGACAGATCCAAGAAATGCTCCACAAAGGACACATCCATCCTAATGCATCACCTTGTGGGAGCCTAGTCATGTTGGTACTAAATAAATATGGAACCTGACGACTCTACATTGATTACCGAGCTCTGAATAAAATCACATTCATAAACCAATATCCGATTCCCCGAATTGACAACCTCCTTGATCAACTCACAGGGGCCAAATACTTCAGTAATATTCATCTGAAGTCTAGGTATCACCAAGTCCGGATAGAACAAACAGGTGTATGGAATACTTCCTTCAAGTTAAACGAAGGTCTTTTTGAATGGTTGGTCATGCTCTTTGTTTTGAAAAATTCTCCAACAACTTTCATGAGGATGATGGATGATATCCTATGACCATTCAACAATAATTTTGTAGAGGTCTATCGGGATGAAATTTTCATTTACAACAAGTCTTCGGTAGAACACTTGCAACATATTCAGCGGGTTCTGCACACCCTGCGACAACACAAGCTATACAAAAACTTGGAAAAATGATCCTTAAGCATGGACATGTTCCATTACCTGGGCTACATCATTGATCAAAATGTCGTACTTGTGGATCCATCCAAGATCCAAATCATCCTTGAATGGCTAGCCCCAACCGAACTCACTGAGCTTCGAAGCTTATTAGGCCTTGCCAATTTCTACTGCAGGTTCATGTTGGGATTCTCCCATATTGCATGGGCCCTCAGCCAAGTAACCAAGGGTAGTGGTAAGGAAAAATTTATGTGGGTCCGGTCCCAATAACAAGCATTTGATGATTTGAAGAAATGCTTGTGCTCAGCCCCAGTAATTTCACTACCAGACCTTCAACAACCCTTTGAGATGAAGACAGATTCTTTCAAATATGATGTGGGCATCGTTCTCACTCAGCATGACCACCCCATGGCCTATCATAGTGAGATACTATCAAATGATGTTCGTAAGTACCCTAGTTACGACAAAGAAATGTACTCCATTGTGAAATCCTACCACTAGTGGAGACATTACATTCTTGGGAAGGAGACAATCATCCACACTGATCATAAACCACTGCAGTTCATGGAGACACAAGGAAAATTGCAGAATAACCTCCATCATAAGTGGTCCACATACTTGCAACAATTCCACCTCAACATCAAGTATAAAACAGAAAGCACCAATCGCATCATTGATTTCCTTAGCAGACCACCAGTCACGAAATTCACCAAGGTGCTAGAATCTTGTAGCCATGAGACCTCTGGATGGACACAACTCTATGGGACAGACCCAGACTTCCCCACCACCTACCAAATCTTGGGCGCAAATGCAGTTGTCGCTAATTTCCATCTTCAGGATGGGTTGTCATTTCGTTTGGGCCATATCTGCGTTCCATTAAGCGAGCGAGCAAAGATGATCTGGGAATCCCACTACAGTTGGGTAGAAGGACACTTTGGCGTTGAAAATATAGTGGCAATGCTGTAGAAACATTTCTACTGGCCGAAACCTTGACATGAGGTCAACAAGTATATTAGGTCCTGAACTGCCTACAATATTGCCAAAACAACCACTAAGAAATAACGCATGTACACCCCACTTCCTACTCCTGATAGGCCATGGGAATCCATCTCAATGGACTACATGTCAGGCCTCCCATCCACCAAGAAGGGAAATGATTGTGTTTTTTTGGTTGGTGATCACTTTTCTAAGATGGTGATTCTGGCTTATTGCAAGAAATGCATCATAGCAGAGGCCATTGCCAAGGTCTTCTTTGAACGAGTCTAGGTACATTTTGGAATCCCACAAACCATTGTCTCAGATCAGGAAATTCAATTTCTTAGCACATTCTAGTAGAGCCTATGGTCACTAATGGACACCAAGGTCACCAAATCCATGACCTTCCACCCCCAGACAGATGGCCAAACCGAGGTCGTAAATCGAATGATCATGCATATCCTACACATGTATAATCCAAGAACCCTCGCACATGGGATGAGAGTCTTCCATATGTCCAACATAGCTACAACCTAGCCCTGCAAAGCTCAACCAACCACAACCCCTTTCACGTGGGGTTGGGATTCCAATCATCAAGTCCCATAGATGTTGCACTACCCATTGTGGTCACCTCGACCAACTCATATCCTTCTCTAACTGAAGATGACAAAGACACCCAGTTCATTGAGAGGATCCAACACATCTGCGAATAGGTTCAAGATATCCAACAGAAGTCCAATGACAAGTACAAGCAGCGCCATGATCAACATCGAGTGCCACATAAGTTTCAGGTGGGCGACAAAGTTTGTTTGTAATTGCAGAAAGAACACCTTACAAGACCCCATCAGAAGCTTGAACCACTACTTTATGGGTCATACACCATCACCAAGTCCATGAGTGATAATTCTTTCGAGCTCAACATTCCTCCTTTCCTTGCCCTACACCCAGTGTTCAACGTGGATCTCCTTCGACCTTATTTCCCACCATTATTGGACACCACAGAGGTAGCGGAACAACTGACACCAACATATCTCAACCCGGAATACATACAACAAGCATCCATTGATCAGATTGTGGAAAAACAGGTCAAGGCCACTCTCCAGCAAAGGATTCATCTTTATCAAGTTGTCAAAGCAGGGCAACTCCTACACCAAGGCAAGTGGCTCACTCGGGGCCAAATTCAATAGAAATTCTCTCATCTGATGGGGGAAATCAACGCAATGGAGACCATTTCTTCCTAATGGGGGAGGATTGATCCAAATGTATGTCGGTGGACTCCCACCTATTCCAACTGGCTCATTTTGGCAGTTTGACAGTTTTTTCCTAGTTTTTGGGTCCCTGACTTTCGGGGTTGTTTTGAGGCCCTAAACAACGTTTCTAGGGCACACCACAATCAAACTAAAGATGGAGTTAGATTCTGATGGAAATATGTGTAGTCCTCAAATATATCTTTCCAACGTGTTATCGTACGCCTAAAACGAAGATCGTATGCAAAAGTTACGAACCCAGGAAGTTGATGTACTAACTTACCGAAACAGGGCCCACATGACTTTTGGCGCTTCATCTCCTAGGGTTAGGTTTTTGGATTTCTAGGGTTTTTGAAATTCCTGTTTATTGTAAAAATGCCTTGAGAGCCTCATTGTAATCATCTTCTTACGAATGAGCATAATCGTCACATCTCTTCTCATAGATAAGCTGCCACCATTCTACCAAGCTTGTTTTCTGTTCCATTTTACATTTTTAGCTTATTTCCTTATTTAATAGAAACCAATTTTATTGTATATCTGTTATTCTATTTTAATCACCTTTTGATAATAATCTGTATTAATTTCATTTTACTCATAAAATCTAGATCAGACAACCTACAACACACCCATTGTAACTTCCTCTTCTTTCTCTCACAGTATCCTCTCTCAGAATACAATATTCACAAATTATGCATATCCGCAATACATTTCCCTCATAGAAGAGGGTTTCCTTCTAGGGAAAAAGCCCTAACATAAATTCTATTGTCATATTTGTGACCTTATAATGAACAGTCTAGATTTAATATGAAATGACAATATACATTTACAAGGAAAATTTTCCTTCAGGGGCTTTGCCCCCAAAACCCCATCAGGGAACACTATCCCACTAATTCCCATTGGGGGCTTTCTTTCCCCCGACCCCCCCAACCAAGGGGATATCCCATAGACTCCGCAGGGGTGGTAAACGCCCCTGCACTCCCATACGTGGAGGAGTGTACATTCTTCCAGGGTGTAAAGTCTTCATGGGGTATAAACATGGCTGGAAACAAAGACCTCTAAATCAAGAAAACAATTAGGCTCCACAACCAACAAGAATATGTGCCTAATTCTCCCTTAACCATTATATGAGGGTTTCTTTCACTAAATAACACCCATGGAATCATCTTACTAGGGTTAGGAATTCATACTCCATGATATTTTGTAGATATAGGTTCTCTCTAACCACCATCCTCACTATGTTCTTCCTTTTATTTATGTAAAATACCTCTTCCCTTTGGATACTCTCTTGACCTTCTTACGAGCTATATTCTCCAACATTCTTTAACTAGTTAAAGAATCCAATTTTATACCTTTTCCCATAAATCCCACTCCTCCATACACCTCTCCCAAGATTTGGTTTACCTAGGACCCTTCCTTGCATTGAAAACCCTTCTTCTAAATTTGAACTGTTGTAAGGAGTTCAATACATATCTCTTTTTCGAGTTCTAGTTTTATTTGTAGCTCCCATTAACTCCTTCCTTCTTGGGTTTTGATCTTGTGCTCTGATCCTTAAAATCCTTGTCTAATCAAATGGTCTATATTGACAAACCTTCAATAAGATTGACAACCTCTCACAAACTTCCATTGAAGCACTTTTAGGGTCCATTCCTAAAGTTCTCCAAGTCTAATTCTTTTTTCCTACTCTCCCCATAAGCCTTATGCTTAGGAATTGGATCCTTAGGTTTGGATGAGACAAATACCTCAACAAGTTTTTATGGGTCTTCGAAATAGTCTACGAGTTTCACCTCTTCAAACTCTATCTCTCCCCTTCCCTTTTAATCCTATAGGGAGAATGGTATGGAATCCTTTGAACTCCTCCCATATTGTAGATGTGTCCCCCTAAAATCATTGGCATGAGAACCCCAATAGAATCTTGAATTCAACACCATTATCCACATTAACAAAGAGATCCTTATGAATCATCCAAATTCCAATGCCAAGTGTTCAACTTGTTCATACCCGTGTTCAGTCTTCTCATTTTGAAATGAATCTATTCATCCCTATATAATAAAGTCATACATGATCTACAATAAATTTTGATTAGTAATATTGACATCTATTGCTTTAGCATAAATATAGCGAAGCACGAAGCTTTTCAAACACAATCAGTTTATCTATCAATAATGATTCTTCTCAACTTAGGTGCTATCAAGTCTCGAGAGGGATCAAATCCATGGAGTTGCAAACTTTTTTGAGGGAGAAAAAATTCTGGAAGGTTTGGACCTCAATGGATTTGATCCCTCTCGGTACTTGATAGAGAAAAAGTTAATATGAATCTATATTGGTTAGTAATTAATTAATTCATTATTGCAATGATCTACATTATGATATTTTTTCATTATCTCTATTAATGATTATGAATATAAAAAAAAATAATACATAATAGTCATGGGTGAAAGCTTATTAATAATGATATTGTTGAACACATAAATAATTTTTTTATACTTTTTGATGCCTTTAATACTTAGTAAAACTTCAACTAATATTTGATTTGAATGCAGCCAATAACTTTTCCCTTCCTAAATATGTGATCTTTAAATCAAAGAATTTTTAACCTTTTATATATTTGTTACACACACACACACACACACACACACACACATATAATGTGTGAGCCACACTTTGAACATGAAATTATATAGAAACTTGAGTTTTCTAGAGTTAAATTCTGTAAGAAGTTTTGAAACACCCAATGTTTCGAGTGGACACTCCACCCATCATCACAGACAAAAGAAACTTAAGAATGGGAAAAGAGTGCCAAGAAGTGAAAATAAATAGGGTGAAAGATAAAATATAACCATTGAAGAAGGGGGGGATGAAATTCAAATTGAAAAAATGAATAAAAGGGGGGGTTTTAAATTAATCAATTAGTCATTAAGATTGGAATTTGTCCATTTTGAAAGTGATTTAAATAAAAGTATATAATTAAAATGATGTTGGAATATGTAACTTCTACTTGTTTTAATTGTGTGTGAGGGGCTTATGTTTGTGATGTAGAGAACAATCTCTCTGTGAGTGGTTTGATCATATAGTTTAGGAGGTTGTTAGATAGTTGGTTGTGAGAGAGATTCTCTCCAACTAAGAGTCATAAAATAGTGCAAGCTTGAGAAATTCACTCAAGTGGGTGATTGTGTGATCAAGGTTAATACAAATCTTGTTTTATTTATATGTATCATTACATTAACTCTATAGATTTCCAAACAAAAGGTCTACTCTCCCATTTTAATACAGTATCAGAGAGAAAATGCACTTGAGTCTGCTCTGATTGTGATCAGGGTAGTTTGAGGATGAATCCCATAGTGAATAAAGCTTGGTCAAAGGGAATCTAGTGACAATGTTGATACAACAATGAAGATGGAAACAACATAAAATCAAATGATGGAAAACAATGAAAGTAAAAGTTTGAGTGGTGTGTTGAATAACAACATACTCAAGACCATTTGTTACTGTGAGTTACACATTGTATTTGTAGCAAGTCTATAATGTCATGTTCTATGTAGTCGTCCTTAAAAAAATTGAGTGTGTATTTGGTATGAGTGGAGTATGTAATGTATGTACCATGTAAAATACATATTGTTGTAAGAACTAGATATGCATGCTTACCCCTTTGCTATATATCCCTGATGATTTGGATAACTTGTTGGTATAGTTTAGTAGTCTCTATGGTGGATTTACTTAACACTAGGGGAAGAACATGTTATTGGTTTTAGACTATGGGAGGTGAATTTTTACATTGAAGGGAATTTCATCAACAGGTTGAATGAACCATGTACATGAAGGACATCCTATTAGACTAGCGGTTGCAACGACTGATGACCCATGTATTCTGGTGTATGGTTATTCCTTTATATGGACATTGACAGTTTGGTGATGTATGCATGGTTGTGGTATGAGATGAGATCCATGATGGACTAGAGAATGAATTTCTAGATCGAGAGATTCTTTAATTTATAATAGAGGATATATTGCAGAAAAAATAAGGTGTTAATGAAGACCCCAACCGATGGAGATTAAGACAAGTACTCGCTAAGGGAGAGTGTTGGAATATGTAACTTTTACTTGTATTAATCATGTGTGAGGATATTATGTTTGTTAGGTAGAGAACAATATATACGTGAGTGGTTTGATCCTATAGTTTAGGAGGTTGTTAGATAGTTGGTTGTGAGAGAGATTCTCTCCAACTAAGAGTCATAGAATAGTGTGAGGTTAAGATATTCAGTCAACTAGGTGATTGTGTGATCAAGGTAGTTTTTGTATCTTGAGACAAAGATTGTTGTATTTATATGTATCATTACATTAAATCAATAGATTGTTGAACAAAAGGTTTGTGAGAAAAAAGATCTACTCTCCCATTTTAATAAACGAATGACTATGGACGAGTCCAATAATAATTAGAGAAAATATATAAATATAAATAAAAAGGATCAAGAGGAAAGGGTTTAAAGGAGGAAAAAAATGAGATTCAAAATAATGAAAACAAGGCTAGGAGAGAAAAGAACTAAATTTTTTCAAATATGAAAATATATAAATGAATTAGGTTTCTTGTCTGAGGCGATGGGGTATTTTTCGATTTCAAGAGCCTCATGAATTATTAGTGAGTTGTGGTAGGGTGTTGAGGCAAGCATTTTTGTTTGGTTGAAGAAAATGAGGTGTTTAGAATTATGGGAGTGCTTGGAAATAAAAGATTTCGAGATGCGACTGTGGGTTGTGTTAGTAATATGTTCTTTGAGACGAGTTTTAAATGATATGCCAATTTGACCAATGTATGATTTTCCAAAGGAGCAAGGAATTTAGGAAAATCCTGGGCCAAGCATAGGGTATGACTTATTCTTGGCAGTACAAAATAATAGTTTAAGCATTTTATAGGGTTTGAAGAGGGTTTTAATATTCTTTTTGGCCAAAATTTTTGAAATTTGATTGGTGATGCCTTGGATATAGGGAAAAGAAGCGAGAGCTCGAGGTGGAGAGGAGGGAGAACTTTTATAATTAGGACTAAAATCCAAGAAAAGAGCTTTGTTGATTTGAGAGATATATTAGCCATTGGCTACAAAGGAATTTGTCAAGCTAGATTTTTCTTTTTTGAAAAATTGGGGAGCGAAGATTTTTTAAACTGGCTACAATGGATTTTTGAGCTGGATGATGATGGGAATTGGCATGAATGTATCAGTCAATATTGGTCTTTTTCCAATAAACTTGGTGGGCGAGTGAGTGATCCATGAAAAAGACGTGAAATGAAAAGATCCAAAAAAAGAAAAAAAAAAGGAAGAGAATTATCCTTTTCAGTTTCTATCATAAACTTAATATGGGTAGAAATGCTATTAAAATGGTTAAGAAAAGAGATGAGGAAGACATACCCATTGAATCATATATATGTAAGGCTACCATATGAATTTCCTTCATTAATTAATCAATTAACTTTTCATTTTTATTTTCAATACAATTTATTTTGCTTAGGTAAGTGACATATTCATCTCCATTAATTAATTACAGATTTTAATCTTGAGTATAATTAAATTTTTATTATATTTGCTCTATAAATTTTTATTTTCAATATAGTCTATTTTGATTGTATAACCAACATATTCATCTCCACTAATTAATTAAAAATTTTGATCTTTAATATAATTAATTTTTATTATATAATTATCATATAAATTTATATTGAATTAATTTTGATTATATGAGTGTTATATAATTTTTTTTTTCAATATAATTTTTTTTTATTTTATAACTAACATATTCATGTAATTCACTCATTCATTAGAAATTTTAATCTTCAATATAATTAATTTTGATTATATGACTGCCATATCCCTCTCCCTCTATAATTGATATATTTAATTATCTTTAATGTTGTTTATTTTGAGCGAGAAATTCTACCTGTCACTTTAAACATTATATTCTTATTATGAGATTGCATGTGGACTTATCAACTTTGGTTATATTTCATTACACTATTAGGAGCTCCGTATTCCTTCAAGTAATCAAATGTCAAATCTGGTCTATGAAAGGCTACCATATCCATTTCTTTAATTAGAAATATTATTTTCAATATGGGTTATTATATTTTGGTTGTGCGGTCATATTTGTCTCCTTCATAATAATTAATTAGAAATTTTATTTTCAAAATGATTTGTTTTTATTGTATGGTTACTATATTCATTTCCATTTTTTATTAATTGTAGGTGTATACTTATTTATAATGGGCACATTTAATGATTTTTTAATTATAAATTTCAATCCTATGGTTATCAATTGAAGATGCTGGCATATTCTTAGTAGTCCTTCCAAATCAATAAATGCGGTCTCATATTCATAACTTTCTAGCATTTCTAAAGACGTCAGTTAACATGTTTACTTTTTAACTTAATATGATTAAGAAATTACTGTATAACTATCTAATAACTACATTCAAATGATTAATAAACTTACTTGAAATTACAAATTTACTTCACTTCCTTCCTAAGATAGCACTTCCTTCCTAAGATAGCAGCCACATCCATTCCTTTCATATTCTTCCTATGGCATCCGCATCTGTTCGTTTCATATTCTTCCTAGGATGGTAACCCCATCCATCCTGCTTTTTATTGCGGCCGGTTTCTCATGTCCATGATAGAGGGTAGCAGGAAGAGACACAAGTGCGAGCAAAACGCCAAGCAAAATTAATGCATGCAGCTTGCCAGACGAGGACGAGAGTGGCACAAAATCCAGGACAAGCATATACATACCCGTGACTATGGCAATTCCGTAGGAAATTGCCACCAAGAATGGCCTTTGCATTTGTGCCATTTCCTTTTGGTTTGCCCCTACAACGAAGAGCACCGAGAGGAAGCAGACCATGGCAGGAACCCCGATGTTCAAGAGCAGCAAAAGGGATTCGGTGCGGGGAGCTATTGCAGTCTGGATAGAGGTGTAAACTGTCGCGCTCAACCCCACGTAACTGGTGGAGAGTCCCAATGCAAAGCCTCTCTCATTCGCAAAGTTTCGAATGCAGATTAGGTACCTTACCGTGTTGAACCAACTGTGATAAGTGTGCGATATCTGTGCTTATATATCTTACTGTACATATATTTCATTATATATGTCAACATATACATTTTGTGCAACTTCTATACATATATTGACAATGGGATCTCTGCGCATAAACATCCCACTGTATATATATCTTATTCTCTCGGCATATACTGAAGAACCCATTTTCTACTTGACACTTATCCCTTATCTAATACCAAATTACAAATCTATATAAACCTCAGGTGCAATTGCAATTAATGCTGGGAATCATTCTCAATATCAATGAATTTCGATTTTCACCCACCTGCCAGTATTCCAAGGGAGAGATCTTCCAGACAAGCGAGAGCCACTGGACACCATAGCCCACAAACCCCAAGCAGTCGGCGATCAGGAGCACAGTCCACATAGGCAAATAAAGAGAAGCGAGGCCCAATAACCAGCCCATCGCCTTGCCCACTGCAATATTGTTGAGATGGACCTGGTCGATGTCTAATACTTCCTTCAGAAACGAGTAATAATCCGAGAAAGAAATCGAAGTTGGTTCCATGGATTACCTACAGTCATATGGCAGCGACGAAGCCCATCCATCTGAATGCTTCTGTTTCGCTTTTCATTTTCTAGGCGAGCCAAAACCTTTCTGCGTTCACCAGCCACAAGTTTGTGGCTCTGCTAGTTATAAATTCTATTTTAAATTATATTTATGTTTTGGTTGAGATATTTGACCTATCATTTAAATTATGTTTTTATTATTTATCATTTAAATTATGTTTTTATGATTGTGCAGATTTTAATAACTTTGATTATATTAATTTTATTATTAAAATCTCAACATATCATTTATATGAATTGGTCAATATATCAATAATTCCTTAACCACTTGATCTAGACTTAATTCACAAGTTTTTGTTTGTTTATGAACTTTTTATGAACTTTTTTTTACTTGATTTAGACTTAATTGACAAGTTTTTTCATACATATATGAACTTTTTTATTTTTGAAAAGTGAATCATTTTTTTACTTTCATACAAACATGCTTTTTCACATATAACTGGAGTATTTTTTTATTTTTGAAAAGTGAATTGTGTTTTTCTTAAATACACAAATTATACATTTCACACATAACTTGTGCTTTTTCACACATAACTTAGTTTTTATTTTTATTTTTGAAAAGTGAATTGTCTTTTTCTTACATATAAAGATTGTACATTTTACACATAATTTAAGCTATTAACATAAAATCTCTTGCCAAAATGTTAACATCTCATCTAAATATTATTATTTAATTTTTAAAATGTGCTTTTTCGCACATAACTTAGTTTTTATTTTTATTTTTGAAAAGTGAATTGTCTTTTTCTTACATATAAAGATTGTACATTTTACACATAATTTAAGCTATTAACATAAAATCTCTTTCCAGAATGTTAACATCTCATCTAAATATTATTATTTAATTTTTATTTTTGAAAAGTGAATTGTCTTTTTCTTACATATAAAGATTGTACATTTTACACATAATTTAAGCTATTAACATAAAATATCTCTCCAAATTGTTAACATCTCATCTAAATATTATTATTTAATTTTTAAAAAATTAAATAATAATATTTAGATGAGATGTTAACAATTTGAAGAGAGATTTTATGTTAATAGCTTAAGTAATATAAATAATGGTTAAATAATGGTTAAGAACATAAGTTTCCTTGTAAGAAGTCACAAATTCAAATTCATAAAATGGTAAGATATGTATAGCTCCCTAAACTTTAGCAATGAAATAATTATACCTAAAAAATCTCTTATCCCACAAATTAGAAATAGTATACATTAATTTGATATCTCTCTTAATGTAACCTTAAAATTAAATTATTATTATTATAAAAACAACTTATCTTAACCAATTAATCCAATCTAAACCTAAAATTAAGTACACTATTTTCCAATACTAAACCATATTGAATATTCAAAGTGGTAAAATAATATTCAGCATCGTCACTGAAAGCTACTATTGATAGAATCTAAACCACTATTCCTCTTAAAACGAGAATGGATATCATATAAAACGTTATTATTTTTTGTCCAAATATTCGAAATAATTAATTATACACAGAGCAGTCTATTCACATATTGTAATATCACGCGCCCTATCATCATTGATTGGTTGTGAAAAGATCCGGTTCCAACTCTCTCTCCTACTCCAATCTAACTTCCAGAGGACTTCCGCCAAGGGCATCTTAATCTACGCGGAATTCAGGCAGCCCCATGTTAGGTCTGCAGAACCTGCAACGATAAATAATGCATCACAGTGCAGTGAATATTGTATTTGTAAGTTCTGCAGTTGTTTCCATCGTTGTTTTGCCGAAGATGCGGAGAATTCTGGCGGCTGAGTCCTTGATTTTGTTCGTCCTTTTGGGCACAGCAATTGCTGCTCCCTCTCATCAGCGCACTACGCAGGGAGACGCACTGCGTGTGTGGCGCAATAATAGAAGATATAAGAGCCATGGTCTACAAACTACAAATTGGGGGTTGGATAACGCCCTGATCAGTTTTAGGAATGAATCCGAATATTTGACAGAGT
>JASDQU010101811.1:173306-194152 GCA_032191745.1 Picea mariana
AATCACTGTAGTTTAAAGACATCAGAACACATCTCTACTCTGAAAAATATTAACCCATAATTCCTACCAAGGAAAGTCCTCTGATGCCACTTGTTATGCACCTCGTTATCTTATATTGAGCAGAAATAGTAATATCACATAAGTTACCAATACAAGAACAAAACATAGAGAATGAAACACCAAAATGATACCTTTATTGAAATGGGAGAAATGTTCACTTGCCTCTTGGAGGGATAAATGTCCAACATATCAATGCTCTATTACAATAATTATCAAGATAAATACTTCTCATGCGCTCGACTCCTATTTATACTAAATCTATCTACCAAAGGAACAATATAGAGGAAGATCTTTCTAGAAGCAGAATCTTCTATTAGGTATTCTTACATTTGACGTGTTCACCTTATTAGCTAGGCCTTAGTTATTAATATCAACCTTTATTACATGGAAAATATATTATTCTACATACATGATGGGTTAGGGAGGCTAGGTACCTAACATTTTATAAGGAGTATTGGATACTAGGGCAGCTCCAGGCATTGAGTTAATAGAAAAATCTATATCCCTGTTTGGTGGAAATCCTGGAAACTCCTCAAACACGTCTTCAAAATCTTTCAATAATGGATAATATTAGATATTTGGAACCCTTTTATAAAACTTATTTTCAACTTCAATGATGAAATCTCTCGAACATATATAGTCCTTGGAATACCTTGCATTTTCCTTGAATTCCCTTTCTCATCAAGCCATGTGAAAAACTTGTTATAACAATCCAAAACAGCACGATGATTTTCTAGCCAATCCACACCAATAAAGTAGCCATAAGACCCCAATGGTATGATGTTCAAATCTACCATATTGTTAATTCCATTCATGTTTATAGGGAATTCTTTAACAAGATCATTAATTATTTTCTTGGTTCTAGTAGCTAGTTTAACTAACCAAGACTTTTCATGCGTAATTTTCTTCAATTTAAATATTTCAATTACCTTTGGATCTATATGGCTATGACTAGCCCTAGAATCAATTAAAATACATATGAGATTATTATCAATCTTATCTTCCACTTCAATCATGTGGGATTGATAGTCATATATTTTCCAAGGCTACATGGATCTTTGGCATGGTTTTTCCTATGTCCTCTACTATCTCCTCCTTCTAGATGCCATGTAAAGTATTCATCTTATCTCCTCGGTGAGGAAAATATTTATACATGTGATCTCCTTCATATCCCCAAAACTTTATGGGTTGTTGTCTGGGCCTCTTTCCCAAGGCCTATCATTTTCTGATCACCTTGAGATTGCTTCCTTTGTTTATATGCTTGATATATTTTCCTTATGAAAGGTGTCTTGAATCCTTTCTTCCTTTGATCCATTTTTCCTTTCTTCTTATCATCCCTAGCATTTTGGAAAGATGGTCTTCCTATGTTATTCTCATAAAGATACTTATCCTTTATTATAGATTCTTCTAAATTATTGGTCTCATCAAACTAAATTTTATCCTTGTAAAAGGATGGCAGTCCACTCAGGAACCTATGGATTTTTACCTTCTCATATTTGATGAAGCTCACATACCCGTTAAATTCTAATAACTTTCTCTCATATTCATCCATGGTCATTTTCCCAAGTTTGAGTTCAAATAAATCTTGTATCTTCTTGTCATAATATTTCTTTGACATGTATTATTGCTGAAGATATTTCTTGATCTGCTTCCAAGAAATTATTTTCTCATCAAGGTGCTTAACTTGCTTCAGTTGGTCCTACCACATAAATTATTTCCCTTGAAGGTGGTAGGACGAAATTCTATATTTTTCATTTGAAAATTATTTATAAAATTGGAAATGTTTTCTCATTCCTAGAAACCATGCTTCTACATCTTCACCTTTCTTGTTTTCTCCATCAAATGATCATGGCTTGATTTTCCTTAGTTCCCCTTGCAAGCTATCTGACCCATGTCTCCTTCTATGATGCTTGACAAGAGATATAATTGGGTTTCTTTTTGATCTTGAATGTGCATATGTTGTTTTGGTTGAGTTCAATGGGGAATGATGATGATGATACCTACTAACACCCCTTAACTGTCTAAATCCTCCATGATCATCCCTTCTATCATGAGACCTAGACACTTCCACTTTCCTCGCACTATCTTATTTTCTTCTTCCTGAATCTTTGTTGACTTTATTCTGCAACATATTCAAGACTTGGAGTATATCCTCTTGATGTTTCATGATCCTTTGATTGTCAACTCTATAGCTCCACACTTCATTTTGCAAGCTTCTCATAGTTATAGGCTCTTGCATGTCTCTTGTTGCCTTAGACTCAGTCTCAATATTACCCATGATGACATGTAGACCTCTAATTTCTTCTTCATGTTTGTAAGACCGTTGTGCATCATCCATATATTTAGTTCTCATGTAGGGACTAAAGTTTTTATTTCTGTATCTCTAATTCTATAATAATGTGCATGCAATAATTGCTGTTAGAATTAAGCATATTGCAAATTGTTTGAGATTACATATAATTCTTCACATCAATTTATGAATATCATAATTCCATAAGTCAAAATATGATTCCTTAAACACATTATTCTCCAAAACATCTCTCCAATGGTTGTACTCATGCCTCATTTTGAGTTCTGAGCAAAAAGTTAAAACACCCACATGCTACAATTTCTACTTTCTCACTACTACATAATTAATCTATTAACTTTTGAAAAAGTTTAGACCTCGATTCAAAATTTTGGGTGAATAGATGTCTTTCTCTCCTCAAGACTTTTCCAACGCCTATTTTTTTTCTCAAATCCGAGCACTGAGCTGAAATTTATGGCTCGAATAAGTTTAGGTTGTTTTACCCAATTTATCCCTGTATGCTACATGTGTCTTCTTTCACTCCCAAAAAATTTTTAGTCCCAACATTTCATAAACTAATATTGTGCCCTAAACAAACTTATAAGAAAGGAGTTAAGCCTTCCAGAAGTAACCTGGTGCCAAAATTTTACCCTTACTATTTTGGTTGTAACTTTCTCAAACGAGCTCTATTTTGAGAACAATTTGGATAATTGGAAAAATCTCATGAAGCTATTTCATTTGAGATGAAAAGACATAATGTATCTGTTGGAGATACTGATAGGGGGGTGAATCATTATTCAGAAATTATACCACTTTTAATCACAATATATAAACTTCAACTTTATCAACAATATATCATCAATGTATCAACACTATATCATCTATGATTGCATTCAATATATCATGAGCATATAACCATAAGAAATACCAATAAACAACAATGTATCAAGTACATCGTACACAAAGATCTACGTGGAAACCCAAATGGGAGAAAACTACATAATTCTTTCTTATATATCAAATATTACATTCATTGGAAGTATCAAATTCCCAATTCTCTAGTTGAAACTAGAAGGAGGATCCAACCCCATATTTACAGTTTCCAACCTGAAGGAAGCTACAACTCCCTGATTTACTAGCTACAACTAGAAGGAGGCTCCAACCCCCTAGTTTACAGGCTCCAACCTGAAGGAAACTCCAACTCCCTAAATTCTCTAGCTCTAACTAGAAGGAGGCTATAAACCCCTGATGTACAAGCTCCAAATTGAAGGAATCTCTAACTCCCTGAGTTCTTTGGCTTCAATTAGAAGGATTCTACAACCCCCTTCCCTTTCCTCATCCTTCCACCTTGAAATATAAGAATAGACAACCTGTCATTGATAATGTTAGTGATATATCAGTAAACCCATCACATCAACCTCTCATTGTCAACTTGTCACATCAACCTATCGGTATCAACCTGTCACTCTCAGCTGGTCACATCAACCTATCAATGCAATACCATCAACCTTTCACCACCATTGATACTCAATATCAACGAAATGCGATCCACGATCACCAAGAAAACCTCTCAACCAGATGCTCAACATCACCAACACATGAATCTACCAAGAATGTACTAATATCACCAACATACCATCATAGATATGTGTCTCAACCATGTGCAAAACCTGTACCATATCATGTACAAAAATTGTACCAAATCAAGTATCAAACCTGTACCAAATCATGCATCCATAATGTACCAAAACCTATACCAAACCTGTACCAAATCATGCATCAACCAAAAACTGTACCATACCATGTGCCAACACCATATCACGCATCAACGATGTATCTCACCATGCATTAATGTCACCGAGGAATGCCTCATACATCTACCAAAAATGTATCTAAAACAATGTGTCCAATATCCAATATGATCCTCAAACCATGTCCCTAAACCATATACCATATCACTCATGATATGTCTCAATCATTCCATACATCATGTACCATAAGATATCATAATTAAAGTTCCTCAACAAAGTACCAAACAACCAATGTCATATATCAAGTATATGCCTCAACCATGCACCTAAGATGTGCCTCAAGCATGTGCCAATGCCTCAACAATATACCAAAGACTTGCCTAAATCATGTACCATAACATCATCAACATGTAACCCTTAAAACATGCATATAAACATACCTATAACTCTATAACATACCTGATGTATGTGATCACAAACCTGCAAACCTTCCTTAACTTGAAACAACAAGATAATAACAACTTCATCAAAATTTACCTCAGTCTCATGAGACTAGTTTTGGATTAGTCACAAACCCTAACATTCAACAAGAATAAATTTGTACATGTAATGAATAAATGTATGAAAMTTGTACCCAATATTACTAAATATATTCTCTACAATTCCTCCAAGTATCATTTTTTGKAACATCCCAAAAAAAGGAATTATAGAGAAAATGGCAGACCTTGTTGAATTCTAGATTATTCTAGAGAACGGACTTGTAGAGAATGCCATGCGCGTAATATTTTATATCTAGATCTAAAAATCAMAKAAAATTTACTAASTATTGTACTCTATCCAATTCATTTGGTCTCATGGAATATGGATCCTCTATGAAGAATTTATGACCATTTTACCCAGAACACATGTTTGACACTAGTTTCAGGACTAGCCAAAAACCCTATTTTCCACAGAGTGTATCTATGAAACTACAATGACCCAGAAGATGCAATTTATATCATAGGTATATTGATATGTCTTATCAATATATGTTGGTGCAAAAGTTTTTAGACTAGGGTCCGTCTTATGTTACCAAAAAAGGTACCAAAGTAGTCTATAGCATTGGCATTTTCATCTTCCTGGGAGGGAAGAAGTCTCACCCAAAGTGCAACCGAGACATGAAAGAGAGGGAAGGGTAAGGAGAATACTTAGACAAACGTTTGAGATATCAAGTCTCACTATAATATTACACATAATATACTAAACCTTTAATAATCCCGAGGAATTCCTAACTGGGAAATAAAGAAACAGAGTTGCATTTCCATTTAGATAGAAGCATTTAGGTACATCAAACATAAAGGTAATAAAGAACAACATTAAATTCATGCATTAAGAATGAATACACAAGATGTAGATTCAAAATTTAGGTCTCTGTTTATATTGATAATACCAAAATCTGATACATTGTCTGTCTGGTTCTCACCTAGATCTCCACATTCAACTATACTATAATATTGGCCCATTACATCAGTGACTCTCATCACCCTATCAAGAGTTACAACATGGATAGTAATAGCTCAGAACTAATATGCTAGGAAATAATGACATTACATCCCTCTCATTAACCTTCCACTATTAGCCTATGATTATTCACCATTTCATCATCATTATCCTATTACAATCACATTGTTCTCCTATATATAATTTGATCTTCCAGGTTAAGAACTCAAGAGTTATTTATTTTCTTGATCTTGCTGCTGATGTTGCACTGTCCCTTTAACCATTTTTTGTTTCTTCCTTTCTTTCATTGTCTATCTTCTCATAAACTTGCACAACTTCCATTCTAAAAAATGAAGCTGCAATCTATTGTGCACATATTCTAATTAAAAAAATGAAGGGCTCGATAGGCTCTGACCACAATCCTTGAATCGCCCTGAGTCAAGTCTTCATATTTTCCGTGGTATTTAGGTTGGCTTGTTGTTCTTTATTTCCTTCTGGCTTTGAGTTTCTTTCACTTCTGGCTTCGACTGTTTCTGGTTTCGTTTTTTCAAACGAAGGGCCCAACTTAGGTACGAGTTCAAGAGCTCTCTTCCTGACCTCTTGGAAGTTATTCACTTTATCCTGCCACTTCCTGGCAAGCAATGAAGCTTCAACAAAAAATTGTTGAGTGGTGTCTGTGATGCATTCCTTTTGTTTTGACACAACTAAGGAATTCCATTAAGAGTCAGCAATAAAATTGACTTGATGCATCTGCACGTATGTTGTCTCAACTATTGGTCAAAACTCACGTAGCTCTTTCTTAGCAATTTTTTGGGATTCATATAATGAATTCAATTCATTATCACCTTGCTAGATTTTGTCAAACTTTGTTTGTTTTTCTAGTGGATCTAGGGTGTTGGTTGCTTTAGCATTAAGTGATTGGATCTTTGTGTGCATGTCCTCCAATGTCTAGCTACATATTGAGATGATTCCCATCTAATCGATTACCTCTATGAAGATCTTAGTGCATTTGAAAGTCTTCTTGTGCAATGTTTCTCTTGCATTATTATCTTCCAAGATTATCTTCTCCATTTTCTCTCGAAGCTTCTTGGGTTGCAATTCAGCTTCCTTCTTTTTGTCTTGCAATTGTGCTTCGAGGCTCTCTTCTCTTTCTACTAGTTCTGACCAAGCGATATGAATCAACTTGATCTTCTGCACAAGCTCACTTGTTATGCTGGACTCTAGAAGTTGAGGCACTGTCTTCTTGATCGTTTTCCATGTCTCTAATATTTTTTCTTTGAATTTCTCCACCTTCAATTCTACCTAGATCCCAGAGTGTTCCTTTTATGTCTGTTGTTCTTTCACAACAATTCCTTCCTATTTCCAAAATTTTTCTTCTCTTTCAGCATGTTGGATCCTCTATTCTAGTTGTTCAGTTGAGGCCTTGATTATTCCTACCAACCGGGTTGTTGGTAGTTTCACAAGATCGATCGATGAAGGAGTTACATTCATGGGTAATCGAACTTGTAGTGGCATTCCACTGGCCATCAATTGTGGAGAAGGTGTCTCCACCTCTTCTTCTCCCAGGGATGGAATTTGCAGTTGGTGTGCAAGTTGAGCCTTCAATTCTACTGGGAATTGAGAAAAAGCTTATGTATTGACCAGGCAGAGATGCAACAGTTTCTCACATAGATATGGGTTATGGAAGACTAGTTCCAGTCTCTCTTGCAAAGAAGTTGCACTCTACCCCAATGTAGTTTCAGGTTTCTTCTAAACCTCCTATGTTTCTACCTCTTTCTGTAACACAGTTTCAATGGTTCCACTTCTGTGGATTATAAGCTCAACATTTACTACTGAGAGAGGGAGTTGAGTTCTTGGGACTTGCAGTAGTGGAATAATTTGACTCTCTGTTGAAGGAAGAGTGTCATGAATAGGTACAAATGGAACGATTATTTGACTCGATATTTTAGGGTTCATACCAATGAGTTATGGTACATGCTCGGGTAGGTGGGGGGGAGGGGGGTCCAGCTGCATGGGATCAAGTCCAGTGGTTTGGGGTTGAATGGTAATTTCTTGTGGTGGTGATGGGGGGTTGCTCAGCGATTAGGGTTGTGGATGTAGTGGTATCTGGTTCAGGGTCATACTGGATGTTGATCATTGTTTGGACTTCTCGAGAGGTTGCTCAAGTATGAGTTATGGTTGAGAAAATTGGATGGAGATTAAAAATATTCACTGGGGAGAGCCCTGTTCTGGGTTTCTTAACTAGTGGATATTTTATGAAAGTAGCAGTGAGGATGTCATTGACATATTTACCTGATAGCACAACTTGGTTTGGAAGCTGTGAAAACATCATCAAAATCCTCTTATTGCATTCCATAGGTTGTGTATCCTCTTTGTCCTCTATTTCCATCAAAATAGGGACATTTTTCTTCTTCTGAGTTGGGCTAAATCTCATCCCTACTTCTTCTTCCTACCACTTTTTCTTTAGGATATTCATAGGTAAGAGGTATTGCATTCCAGAATTGCATGGATTGCGCTTGACTCCAGTCCATGACATGACTTCTTTGTCAAAGGTTTCCTCATCTAGGTACAAGGGGAGCAACCTCGAGTGGAATTATTCTAGCTTCGTATGCCTCGACCATAAGAGAGTGTTGTGGTGGTTCAAGCCAAAGGAGATGTTCTAGGTATTTAGGTTTAAAAACTCTTGTGGTATATGCCATCACTGAGTTGCATCAATCAGTAAGTTGTACCACTTTTAGAAAGTGACATTTTTGAATTCTTGGTTCTCTTGATCCGCCCTCGAGTGCCAAGGTTCGAACATTTTGGAAAGGAAACCTTTTTCCACTAATGCCAACTATCTCCCTATGGGTGGCTTCCATTTCCACATGGTGAATTCTATTAACAGGTACCCATACCTAAAGGTTCCTCCTTTATCTTGAGCTTCCTCACATGCTACTAGGATTTATTCTAATAGATAGTTGCATCAATTGAATACAACCCCGTTTGCGCAAAAATCAGCTACAAAGAGTGCATTGAGGGTGCATTCACCTTTGTGATAGGATTGCATGACCTTGCTTGTGATTATATGGGAGGTTGTCCAAACCATTTCTGGTATAATTGGTCCAATCCTTGATGTTCAAACACCTCTTTGTGTGTTGAACTTCTCATATAGCCTAACCTCACATTTATTTTTCCCATGCTTGCTTGAGCCTTGGAATCTTTTGGAGACATCCTCACCCTCGATAGATAATCCATTGAGCTGGTGGATGTCGTCTATGTGAATAAGATACCTTTGGTCGAGCCATAGACTTCTGTCATGTACTCGGCTAATTAGGAATTTCGTGCAACGTGCAACCTCACTAGTGGTCCCAAAGACCGGTAAGTCTTTGAGGTTCATGATTTTAGTGTTGAATAGATTGATAAATTTAGGCTTGGGTAAAAATTGCATGCCTCCGATGCCATCCGGAGCCAAGTCCCAGAAAACATCGATGTTCATCTATGGGAACAACACTTGGTCTACCAAATCTAGGTCCAAGAGATATACTTTCTTTGTCTTTCCTTTGACATCCCCGAAGATCTCGACGTGAGGATCATACAATTCATATAGGATTGCTTCTTTGGGACCTAAAATTAGACCTCCTATTTCTCTCGGCATGGTAGCTCTGAAGTGTTGACTTGCTGGGTAAATTGGGGTCGACTTTGTAACAAGGGACTAGAAATATCTCAAGATATGTACAATTGCAGGAAAGTCAAAATCTACCTAACAACAAACGATGATGGTTCTCGTGTATTAACGGAGCCTTATAACTGGATAAATTGGAGAATTTCTATAAGTGCACATAAATACACTCATGATTAGGCCATAAACATGTTTTTAGGCTTAGGTGTCTGACGAGATGGATAATGGGGTAGGATCTATTAACTGATCTGGGATTTTAATGAGTGAACTATCAGGGACATGATCGAGCTAAGGTGCTTATCCTTTTAGCGAGTAAGAAGAATGGTGGGGATACAGATGGCATCTGCGTGTATCATGCATTTATGTCTTAGCATAAAGTTTGACGGGTTACGGTGGATGTCATAAAGTGTATGATGATGTTGGGTACATGTGCCACATGGGCTATGATCGAGCTCAGATTCGCCCTCCCTCCAACCACAATGGGGGTCCTCGTCATATTAAATGACTTCATTTAATGTAATAGTGGCTCTTCTAATACTGTGCGGCTGAGTAAGAAGTTTTGTGAAAAATAAATGATTAGAATGAAACATAATATATGTCATGGCGCATTANGGATGTCATAAAGTGTATGATGATGTTGGGTACATGTGCCACATGGGCTATGATCGAGCTCAGATTCGCCCTCCCTCCGACCACAATGGGGGTCCTCGTCATATTAAATGACTTCATTTAATGTAATAGTGGCTCTTCTAATACTGTGCGGCTGAGTAAGAAGTTTTGTGAAAAATAAATGATTAGAATGAAACATAATATATGTCATGGCGCATTAAATGCATGTTTATTAACTAAATTAAAGAAATTGCAAGAAATGAAAATATATTTAATGTACATGCTCTTTTGGCCTGGAGAAACCTTTCTTTGACTCAAGCATGATAAATTTAGGGTTTCATGTGGGTACCATTCACCCATCCTGGCCGAAGATACCATCTAGTTATGTGAGCCTCACTACACCAAAGTGTCATATTTTCGCAACTATGAATGGACCCAACCAATGCATGCGTAAATTGCTTGGATGTTTATGATATCAACTGTCATATAAGAGAACCTTATCCCCTTGCATGAATCTCTTGAACTTAATATTCCTATCATACCCAGATTTCTGTCTTGCCTTCGCAACTGTTTGATGAAAATCCACTAAAAATATTTCTTCCTCAAGTTCTTGCAAGTCTACAATCCTCTGTGAAACTGAGTCATCATCTGTCATGTGTGTAACCTGTGCTATATAAACACTACAGGTGATAAATTATGCAGGTACAAAAACTTATTTTCCATAGACCAATTGAGATGGGGTGTATCTGTGTAACTTTTTCGTGGTAGTCCTGTAAGCCCATAATACTACTGGAACTCTATCATCCCTGTCCTCCTGGTTTGTGCAACATACTTTTGTGAGTCCTCATTCCATAATTTTATTGAAGGCATCTACCATACCATTAGCTTGAATATGGTAAGGTATTCTCTTATGATGTTGTATAAGAAACTCAATCATTAATTCTGGTATTGTACTGCTGATAAAATGAGTTCCTTGATCACTAGTTATACTTCTAGGACATCCAAATAGAGTGATAACATTCTTGAAGATAAATCTAGTTGTTGTGTCTATAGAAAAATCTTGGAACACCTATACTTCAACCCATCTTGTAAGGTAATCAGTTGTGGTAATGATGTATTTGGCCTTTGAGTGCTTATCCATGGGGTTGATTGGTCCAATAAAATCAATAACCCACTTCTCAAATGCTTGAAGTGCTCTGACTGGCTAAAGGGGTAATTTGTATCTACGAGATGAGTTTCCTATTCTTTGGAAAGTGTCACATGATATAGCATATTCCTTATCATATTTAAATAATGTTTCCCACCATAACCCTGTGTGAAGTACCTTCTGTGCAGTGGCCTTACCTCCAACATATCCTCTCGCAACTCCACTATGGAATTCCCATAGGATATCTCGTCTTTCATGGTTTAAAAAACATCTCCCAAGGATGATTTCAAGTCCCAATTTGTAAATTTGCTCAAAAATAAATTGATATTCTGCTGCGTGAACCACCATACATCACTTTTGGGTTGAAGAGTACATTTCTTGGAAGGTCCCTATACCGAGGAAGACAACAATGTCTTCAAGATACTCTGGAATGGCCTCAATCTAGAATAGTTCTGCATCTGGGAGCTGATCATACACTGCTCTGCCACTTTCCCTTAACTTCAACCTGGAAAGGTGATCTAGACCTACATTGCGTCTTCCTGGTTTGAAAATCACTTCTAACAAAAATGCTTGGAACAACAATAGCCATCTACAAATTCTTCCTTCTAATACTGGTTTATTGACTAGGTACTTCAATGTAGAATGGTCAGTGAAAAAATTAAAATAAGAGCCTAATAACTAGTGTCTAAAATTTTGTAATGTATAAATCATAGCCAAACCTCCCCTTTCAGTGGTTGTGTAGTTTCTCTCATCTTACGATATTTTTCTGCTGGCAAAGTAAATAGGGTGGTCAATATTTCCTTCCCCTAGTTGTGCTAAAATGGCTCCCAGGGAGATTCCTAATGCATCCACATGTACATGGAATTCAATTTCCCAATTTGGAAATATTGGGAACAATTCACTACTTAGTTTCTCTTTAAGAATGTCAAATTCCTTGTCACACTTAGGTGTCCATCAGAACAGTTCAGACTTCTTCCACAATTTCTCAAGGGGTGCTATAATAGATGCATATATTCTGATGAACATGTGGTAATATCTTGTATGTCCCAGTGTGGAACACAACAATTTGGCACTTGTAGGTGGAAGAATGTTCAGGATGACCGCAACTTTACCTGGGTCTACCCAGGATTCCTTCTCTACATACAATATGGCCTAGCAGACTACCATGAGGTACATAGAAAATACACTTTATT
Organism: Picea mariana; assembly: GCA_032191745.1. Lineage (NCBI taxonomy): Eukaryota > Viridiplantae > Streptophyta > Pinopsida > Pinales > Pinaceae > Picea > Picea mariana. The sequence goes on from JASDQU010101811.1 coordinate 185,491, forward strand.
AGATTAAGAGATATATGCATTTCATGACATCTATCAAACATTAACTCGAGTAGGATGACATGATATTTTAATGGGATGTACACCATCCAATCATCCATATAGACATCTACAAACTTATGGATGAATTTTTGAAAACCTATTATCACAATTCCAAAGAAAATTACAGGGGCATTCTTCAAACCAAAGGGCATTACATTGTATATTAATGATCCCCATTCAATTATGAATGTATTCTTCTTCTTGTCTTCCTCTATGATTCTATCTTGATGATATCTTGATAATCTGTCTGTAAATGAATATGACTCTTTTCCCACAACTTGATCTGATACCTTGTTACTAAAGGGTGTGGGAAACAGATCATGCACACATGAAAAATTTAGACTCTTGTAATCCACACAGACCCAAATGTCTTATGTGCCTTTCTTACTCTAGATAACTATGGGACTAATCCATTCTTCTTGTTCAATAGGAAAAATAAGTCTTGTCACAAGCATCTTGTCCAGTTATTTCTTAACATTTTATTTTATTCTAGGGTTGAGGCAGTATGGCCTATGCTTCACGTGTTTCAACTCTATTTTAATTTATCCCATGGATCCTTTTATACCTTTTAGTTCTGAGAATGTTTTCGAAAACAAGTCCTCATACTCCCGCAAAAAACTATGTACTTTATCCATAGCTTGATCATCCCAGTAGTCTCCTATAGAAGCTATCTTAGGATTCTCTATGTTACCTATATTAACTTTCTGCAACTTCAGTGGGTGATTATAAGAGCTACATGTGTGACTAGGTATGGTATCTTCAATCTCTCTACTACCTTCAGTTTCTTTAATGTCTAAGTTTCTAAGCCCTTCTAAACCATCAGGGTTTTCTAGGTCTCTCTCAAATTTACAACAAGGTACACATATGTTATCAATTTCAAGACTCAGACTATATTGAAGCAAGTGAACATGGGCATGACATACTACTGGACTTGATGTATTTTTAAAATTGTTGGTAAAAAAGATTTTCCTTATTCTCTGAAGGACAATGTTGAGCTCGGGATACTTACTTGTAAAGGAGAAATCCTTGTAGAATTGTTCTTGTAAGATCTTCCAACAATTTTTTTGTCTTCTTCTCTCCTCATGTATATACCAAGCCTTTGGAATAGGCCCCAATGAATGAAAAAATACTTGGAACCATAGGTGAGAGGGTACCTTTGGAACTCTCCACTCTTTTAATCAATGTTCAATATGCATCCGAGGGTTAGATCATCAGTCAAACAATTATGCATATTGGAAATCTATCTTCATTTCTTCCCTCAGTTGATCCCTCCCCTGGAATCAACATCATATGGATTGTTTTTTATCCTCCCACTCTATAATCTAGGATTTATGAGTGGCCCACCAACTAGTTGGGGTATTTTGTAAGGCTAAGTCAAGGACACAGATCCTTTGTTCCTCTGCTATATTTTATTCCATGCCGGTGATAAAACTATGTACCTCTGAGGTACCATTTTATGTAGGGGGTTCTATGACCTCATTTCCAATCCATATTATTTCTCTAACAGTTGCACATCGCTTTGAGAATCGTCATATGAGCCTTGCTGCCAACTGTCAAACGATGCTTTTGAATCCTCATCGGCAGATTGTATGCTTCTCCAACTTATTGATCTTTTTGTCGTAGGATTTATGTAACATGGTCTTGTTCCTATTCTGATGGTATATAATTGGTCAAGGGCCTCTGACTCCATATTATGGTCCATTGGTTCAATATATCGGGGCCCTTGATAGTGATCTAAGGGATGCACTACTTTTATCCAGTCTTCTTCAAACGTCATGGTGTCCCTATTTATATCAATGATAGAATAATTTTCATAAGCCCAATCAATCCTGAGTAGATAAGGGTATGGATCCTTATCTCCCATAATTTAAATCACCTCAAAATCATTTGTGGTCTTAACTCCCACAACATTTATTTGCACATTTTCCAACCTTCCAACTGGGAAGGTGCAGTATTGATTTTCCATTCTCAATTGTGTTCACACCTTTCTTCTTTTATTCTTTAGGTATTTTTCTCAGTGAGGTTAGTCATTAATATGGATTATGGGGTTCCCTCGTTCCCCAGTATCAAATACAGGGTGTTTTGAAACTTATCTATAATTTTTTCATCCCCTAGGATATCAAATAATAACTTAAACCACTGATTGATTACACTTTGAGACTAGTTAGGGTGTTTTCTTGGAATTGAAAAATTCCTAGGAGCTGGTGGTGAGGTAGGGGCTTGCGTTAGGTTAGGTTAATAGGAGGCTCTAGGAGGATTATATATTACTTCTGGGATGGGTACAATCTTAAATATATCTATTTCATTTTTGAAAAACAACTTTTGTTTCACAGGATCATACTTGTCATCTTTGGGAATATATTTTTGAATCTTGGGCTAACTTTCTGTGTCTTCCCCAGTCTCTGCTCCTCCGCGAGTGCTATATTTGAAGGTAATAATATTTTATATGGATATTAAATGTCATTCCATTTCTAGAAGTATGTGGAATGTCATATAATGCCTCACGGTTTTAGAGTTATGGCCTTACAAAGTTGAAGGACCCTCTTATGTCATCTAGAAACCTCAAAAGGTCAAAGTAGTCAAAGTGGTTTAAGAGATTTTAGAAGGTAAATAATAAAGTGAAGTGATGAGTGTACTATAATTCAAAGTGAATACAAAATAAATTATTTAAATAATAAATTTAATGGAGAAATTAGAAGTGGGTTAACCCTAAAATAAGGAAGGTGGACAAAGTGACCTAGAATATGTTTTTAAGGAAGCTACTTGGAGAGTATAAATAAGAGGCAAGGATCTCTCATTTTATATACACTTGAAATTATTGAATACCTATAGGTGTTTGAGGTAACCAAAGGATATATAATCCTAATTTTTTAGGAAGGTGAAGAAAAGAAGGCCGAAATTCAAGGAAGGATAAATTCTTTTGATGATGCTTTCTAAGGTATGTTTTTTTTTAGGTCATCTCACCATTTTCGCAATAACGTTTTTTATAGAATGATTCAGACCATGAAATTTATATGCCATTCATGAAACATATCCAATTATCTGTGGTAAAGAATTCAAATTGTGGGTCGTTTTATTTTTGGAGTTACACTCCATGGAAAATAGGGTTTGTGGCTAGTCCCGAAACTAGTCAAAAACAAGTGTTTCGGGTAAAAACATCATAACTTCTTCATAAAAGCTCCAAATTCACTAAGATTTATTTTTTTTTGGTTAGAGTGCAGTATATGGTATGATGTGTAATCATTTCATATCAATTCAACAAATATTCTGTGTGGGGCACACTCTACAAGGTCTCTCTCTAGAATATGACAAAATTCAGCAAGGTGTGCCATTTTTGCCATAACTCCTTTTCTGAGAGGTTCCAAGTAGTGACACCTGGAGGAATTGCATAAAACACACTGATGAAAATTTTGTATCAGTTTCAAATCTTTATTCATTATAGGTACAAATTTATGATTATTTCAAGTTAGGGTTGTTGACTAATCCAAAACTAGTCTTGTGAGACTAAAGAAATGTTTGATGAAAATGCTAGTCTCTTGTTGTTAAATTTAAGGAAGGTTTGCAGGTATATGATCATATACACCAGGTCTATTACAGAGTTACAAATCATATTTGGATGATGAAATTGATGAGGGCTTTTGGTTGAGGTACAATTTGGGTACATGGTTGAGACAAGTAGTTGATGAGTTGGCACATACATGAGGTGTATAGTTGATGATTTTGGTACATATTGATGAGTCATAATTGATGATTACTTGACACATGACTGGTACATACTTGGTACATGGTTGGTTGCACTTTTTATGGTATAGGTTGATTACAAATTGTTTGGTATAGGTTGGTGCATGGTTGATGCATTTTTTTATGGTAGTTGATTACAGGTTGAGGTACAAATTGATGCATGGTTCAGGCTTATTGGTACATGTTTACAATGGTATATCTCACAGTGATAGTGTGACAATGGTTCCATCATTCTACTTCTACTTTAGGGTGGTTGTACGGGGCAAGTACAGGTGGTTGTAGCCACCTTCCAGTTGTAGCTGGAGAACATAGGGGGTTGTAGCCTCCTTCTGGTTATAGCCATAGAATTGGAGAGTTGGAGCTTCCCTCAAGTTGTAGCCTGAGAATCTAGGGGGTTGGAGCCTCCTTCCATTTGCAGCTGGAAAACAAAGGAAGTTGGTGCTTCAAATGAATGTAATTCTTCAAGACATATAAGATAAAGCATTCTGTGGTTTTCTCCTGATTTGGGTTTCTATGTAAAACACCGATGTACTATGAATGTGTTTGATTTTTCATTTATTATTGCTCATTATTGGATAATAATTCTACAATGATATAATACTTGGATTATTTGGAGAAAAAGGATTATAATTACACTATTACTGATTCACCATTCACCCCCCCCCCTCTCAATAATCCAACAATTGGTATCAAATCAGGTTCCTTCAGAAACTAGTTTAACCACTGAAAGGTAGATCATGGAGAGTACCAACTCATATTAAAATGGAATACCACACTTTGATGGACATAAGTATGCTTTTTGGAGCATAAGGATGAAGACATATATACAAGCACAGGGGTTTGAAATTTGGAAATCAATTGTAGATGGATACATAGTACCAGCAGTTCCACCAACAAATGGCAAAGCAGTGAAACTTGGTCAGAATAATTCCAAAGCTACAAATGCACTTTTGAATGGTCTTAGTGAAACAGTATTCACCAAAGTTGCACATTGTAAATCCACCAAAGAGATTTCGGACAAGCTTCGAAATATTTATGAAGGAGATACAAAAGTCAAAGCAACAAAACTTCAAACTTACAGAGGTTAGTTCGAATAACTAAAAATGAAGGAATATGAGAATATTGTAGCCTACATCTTAAGAGTTGACGAAACATTGAATGCAATCATAGGATTGGGAGAAGAAATCGAAGAATCTGTAATTGTTCAAAAGGTACTAAGATATCTTCCTATGAGATTCAACCCTAAGATATTAGCACTAGATGAAAGTTTGGATATGAACTCAATAAGCATGGACAAAATGCATGGAATCTTCACAGCATATTAAATGAGAACTGAACAAGAAAATCCATATGTAAAATAAGCAGCCTTCAAAGCATCCAAAAGATCAAATCAAAAGAAAAAGGAACAAGAAGAATATAGTAGCAACAATGATGTCTCTGAAGATGTTGAAGAAGTGGCCAACTTCGTCAAAAGACTAAACAAGGGAACCAATGGTAGGTATAGAGGTAAGCTTCCTTTAATTTGTTTTAATTGTGATGGTATTGGTCATTTTTCTAACAAATGTCCTCATAAGAAAAAGAGAAATGATGAAGGTTACTCAAAAGGAAAACACACATATAAAGGCAAAAGAACTACAAAGAAAGATTTCAGGAAAAGCTTATGCATCAAAGAAGACATCTCATCATCAAATGAAGATGAAATCAGTGACAGTGAGACATGAAGAGTTCTATTCATGGAAGTAAAAGATTATGACAAAGAAGACTCCGAAGAAGAATATGAAGAAGCTAAAGAAAGGTATGAAGAAGTCAAAGATGAAATTGAAGAGGCAGAAATTGACTATCGAGAAGAATTAATGTGTGCCATAAGAAACTAGAACAAATGATCACAATATTGAAGATTCAAATAGAAGAAGATAAAAGAATTGAATAAGCACTCAAAGTACAACTAGAATAAAAGGACAAGATCATTGGAAAATTGGAAGCATAGATTGTCACACTAAGACAGGATATTCAAAAGAAAAATATGCAGAATAGATCAAAATTTTTGGATGACATTATCAGCAGTAAAAAATCTCACCTTGACAAGTTTGGACTTGGATACAATCAGATAGAAAAGGGATCAAGCTCCAAAACAATAGAGAAAAAAACAAATCCAAAAATCTATGCATAAACAATCAAAGGGGATAGGAAGATTACAGGGACACTCCTCCACCGAGAAGATTCAGATTCAGAATAAAAAATAGACAGATAGGCCTCAAGAAGAAGAAGGATTCATAAGAGCACCCTCTTTCAGAATATCTTTAACTCCTAGGTATCAAACTATATTTTTTGGTTTATGTTATTCATCTAATAATTTTGGACATAAAGATGTGAATTGCGGAGCTAACAACAGGAACAATAACAACTTTGAGAGTCATACACAAAGGGGTTATTCAAGAAGAACTAGTGAAACAAAAAGAAGAATTTACAATAGGTTTGAATCTTTGAGCACTGAAGTGGAATGCTACAAATGTAACAATTTTGTACATGTGGCTAAAAATTGCAAAATGACAGTCCCTCCTAAAGAACCTCAACAAAATAAAAATAGTCACAGAAAAGAACCTCAAAAAATGACATGGATAAGAAAGAAAGATCAGTATAGCAATGGATAATGCAACATCGCTCTACAAGCTAAGCAGAAGAAACACGGTTGGTATGTTGACAATGGGTGTTCAAAACACATGACAGGTGATAGAGACAAATTTATTACATTGCGAAAGGAAAGAAATGGACCAGTCTCCTTCAGAAATGATAATTCAATGAAAATCATTGGAGAAGGCATAGTCCGAATTGGGAACAAGAATAAAAAGACACAAAATTTTCTACTGGTAGAAGATATGAAACATAATCTTGTAAGTGTGAGTCAAATTTGTGACCATGGTCATAAAGTCACTTTCGATTCACAAAAGCATGAGATAAGAAGAGAAGGTTCATGGAAATTGGTCGGTACAACTGCAAAAACTTCAAACAACATATATGTGTTAAGTGAAATTGGAAATGAAAAGTGTTATCTAAGAAAGGAATATGAAAGTTGGCTATGGCATAGAAGAATGGGTCACATGCATTTTGATAAGCTTGTCAAAGTCAGCAAAAGAGAAGTAGTCAAAGAAAAGCCCCAGATCACGAAACCAGCCAACACTTTATGCAAGCATTGTCAACACGGAAAGAAAACAAAGACCGGGTTCAAATCAAAGGAATATTCAACACCAAGACCACTAGAAATTGTGGATACTGATCTAGTTGGACCAACCACAAAAAAGGGCTTAAAAGGTGAGAGATACTTTATGTTATTAGTTGATTATTATACAAGAATGACTGCAATTTTCTTTCTCAAGAACAATTCAGAAGATTTTGAAAACTTCAAGATATACAAGGAAATGGTTGAAAATGAGATGGATTCAATAATCTAATGCTTGAGATCTGATAATGGAGGAGAGTTCACTTCAAAGTAATTTATAGACTACTGCAACAGTCATGGAATAAAAAGGCAATTCTTCGATGCTAGGACACCTCAACAGAATGGAGTTGTTGAAAGAAAGAATAGTACAATACAAGAAATGGCTTGAACAATGCTATTGGATTCCAAATTGACAGATATATTTTGGACACAGGAAATGCATACAACCGTTCACATTCAAAACAAAGTAATTCTCAGAAACAACATTGATAAAACTCCCTACGAGCTATGGAAAGGAAGACCAACAAATGTGAAGCACTTTAGAGTTTTTGGAAGCAAATGCTATATCAAAAGAGAACATGGGAGAATGGGAAAGTTTGACTCTCGTGTGGAAAAAGGAGTACTTGTTGGTTACTCAAGTACAAGGAATGCATACAAGTGTTACAATCTAAGATTGAATAAAGTTGTGGAAAGCATCAACATAATAATTGATGAAACAAGCAAACCAAAATCAAAGGAAGAAGAAAACAAATCAATGGAACAACTTTTCGAATAAGAAGAAGCAGAAGATGAAGATAATCCAATAGAAACATAAGAGCAAGTTCAACAAGTATCTCCAAATACACCTAGCAAACGAGTACAGAAGAATCATCCTTCATATCAAATTATTGGAAACAAAGATGCAGGAGTTGAGACTACAAGAAAAATCCATTCACCAGAACAAACACACCTAGCACTCTTATATACAGTTGAACCAAATTGTTTTGAAGAAGCCAACAAGGATGAATTTTGGAATAAGGACATGAATGAAGAATTGGATCAAATAGAGAAAAATGACACTTGGGAACTGGTTCCAAGACCAAAGAATAAGAATGTGATCGACACAAAATGGGTTATCAAAAATAAATTAAATGAATATGGATAAGTTACAAGGAACAAATCTAGATTGGTATGTAAAGGATATGCATAGATTTAAGGAATCGACTTTGAAGAGACATTTGCCCTAGTTTACAGAATGGAAATAATCTGGTTTCTTTTAGCCTATGCATGCTCCAAAAATGTTAAAGTATATCAGATGGATGTAAAATCAACTTTTCTGAATGGGGAACTTGAAGAGGAAGTCTACATTGAACAACCAAAAGGATTTTAGTTGTCAGGGAACATAGGTTATGTGTGTAAATTAAAGAATGCCTTGTATGGTCTAAAACAGGCTCCTAGAGCATGGTACTCTAGACTGGATAAGTATCTGCAGTAGGTAGGGTTCAGAAAAGGAAGTGTAGACAACAACCTCTACATCAAGGTAAGTGAAGGTAATATTTTATTAATTGAATTTTATGTTGATGATATTATTTTTGGTAGTGATGATGACAGGTTAAGACACAAATTTGCAAAAGATATGTAGAATGAATTTGAAATGTCATTACTTGGAGAACTATCCTTCTTTTT
>JASDQU010101811.1:196129-224778 GCA_032191745.1 Picea mariana
TCTTTATCTACAGTCAAGGCAGAGTATATTGCAGCAACATCATGTCGTACACATGTTTTTTTGATGAAACAAACACTGACATATATATAGGTTGAGTATGATGAGCCCATTCCAATATATTGTGATAATACAAGCACCATAAATATCTTGAAGAACCCGGTGATGCACTCCAAGACGAAGCACAATCCAATAAAATATCACTTTCTACGGGAGTAGGTTGGAGAAAATAACATCAGAGTTGAGAATGTGGGCACAAAAGAAGAAGTGGAAGACATATTCACAGGACCAGTTCCACGAGAATCCTTTGAATATATTGGCCAAAGACTTGGAGTTATTTCTACTCCAAAATGAATTCTTTTTGAATGCTTATCTTATATGTCTTAGATTTACATGAGGAAGCACCATAAGAGAACATTTCAGTCAGGGGGAGTAACCCCAGATGGAAAGATACCTTTTCCATTGATGACAAAGAGGGAGAGATTTATTAGATGTAGAAGATAGAGGCATGGTTCCAAGGGGAGCATATTTATCATATGTAAAGGATAGAGGCATGGTTTTAGGGGGAGCATGAGTGATATGATTTCAATATTGCATCAGAGTGTTGCCATCAATTCCAAAATGAGAGATTGTTGATTAAGGTTGGTTGTCATTGATGTCAACCCTTGAAGAAATCCCCACAACACAAAGGTTTAGGTAATGGACCCAAGATTGTTTGATTTAAATATGACTCATTATTGTCTTGTCATGGTTGATAAGAAGTAAATATGGATGAACTCCAAAGTGGCCCCCTTATGGTGAAATCCCTCACAGGAAGATGCTTTGTAGAGTAAGAGAACCCATGATTAATTGTGGAATAATGAGATGAAGGACAATGAATTTTTTAGGGAAACTATCCTATATGGATAGTTCTTACCATGCCATTTCCGTTGGAATGTGTAACGTCACATAACTCCTCGCAGTTAGAGAGCTATGATCATGTGAAGTTGGAGAACCCAGGTTTGGGTAATGGACCCAAATTTGTTTGATGTATAACGGTATGATTTTTGTCATATTTAAAGGTAATAATATTATAGATGGATAGTACATGTCATTCTATTTCTGGTGCTATGTGGAATGTCACATAATGCCTCACGGTTTGAGAGTTATGGCCTTATGAAGTTGGAGGACCGTCTCATGTCATCTAGAAGCCCCCAAAGGTCAAAGTAGTCAAAGTGGTTTAAGAGATTTTAGAAGGTAAATAATAAAGTGAAGTGATGAGTGTACTATAATTCAAAGTGAATACAAAATAAATTATTTAAATAACAAATTTAATGGGTAAATTAGAAGTGGGTTAACCCTAAAATAAGGAAAGTGGACAAATTGACCTACAAGATGTTTTTAAAGAAGCTACTTGGAGAGTATAAATAAGAGGCAAGGCTCTCTCATTTTAGATACACTGGAGCATATTGAATACCTCTAGGTGTCTGAGGTAACCAAAGGATATATCAGCCAAATTTTTGAAGAAAGTGAAGAAAATAAGGCCGGAATTCAAGGAAGGATAAATTCTTTTGATGATGCTTTCTAAGGTATGTTTTATTTGAAGTCATCTCACCATTTTCACAATAACTTTTTTTATAGAAAGATTCAGACCGTGAAATTTCTATGCCATTCAGGAAAAATATCCAAGTACATGTGATAAAACATTCACCTTGTGGGTCATTTTATTTTTGGAGTTACACTCCATGGAAAATAGGGTTTGTGGCTAGTTTTGAAACTAGTCAAAAACAAGTGTTTCGGGTAAACACATCATAACTTCTTCATAACAGATCCAAATTCCATAAGACAAGATGTTTTGTTTAGAGTAAAGTCTATAGTATTTTTTGTAAAATTTTTAGATCAATTCAAAAAATATTCTGTGTGGGGCACGCTCTACAAGGTCGCTCTCTAGAATAAGCCAGAATTCAGCAAGGTGTGCCATTTTTTCCATAAATCTTTTTCTGAGAGGTTCCAAGTAGTGACACCTAGAGGAAATGCATAAAACACACTGAAGAACATTGTGTATCAGTTTCATATATTTATTCATTACATGTGCAAAGTTATGATTATTTCAAGTTAGGGTTGTTGACTAATCCAAAACTAGTCTTGTGAGACTAAAGAAATGTTTGATGAAAATGCTAGTCTCTTGTTGTTAAATTTAAGGAAGGTTTGCAAGCATGTGATCATATAMACTAGGTCTATTATAGAGTTACAAATCATATTTGTATGATGRAATTGATGAGGGATTTTGGTCGAGGTACAAGTTGGGTACATGGTTGAGACAAGTAGTTGATGAGTTGGCACATACATGAGATGTATAGCTGATGATGTTGGTACATATTGATGATTCATAATTGATRAGTAATTGACACATGATTGGTACATACTTGGTACATGGTTGGTTTCACTTGTTTATGGTACAGGTTTATTACAGATTGTTTGGTACCAGTTGGTGCATGGTTGATGCACTTGTTTATGGTAGAGGTTGATTACAGGTTGATGTACAGGTTGATGCATGGTTGATGCATCATTCAGGTTTATTTGTACATGTTTACAATGGTATATCTCACAGTGATAGTGTGAAAATGGTTTCATCATTCTACTTCTACTTTAGGGAGGTTGGACAGGACAAGTACAGGTGGTTGTAGCCACCTTCCGGTTGTAGCTGGAGAACATAGGGGGTTGTAGCCTCCTTCTGGTTGTAGCCAGAGAATTGGGGAGTTGGAGTTTCCCTAAGGTTGTAGCCTAATAAACTAGGGAGTTGGAGACTCCTTCCAGTTGCAGTTGGAAAAAAAAGGAAGTTGGTGCTTCCAATGAATGTAATTCTTCAAGACATATAAGATAAAGCATTCCATGGTTTTCTCCCAATTTGGGTTTCCACGTAAAACACTGGTGTACTGTGTATGTGTGTGATTGTTAATTTCTTATTGCTCATTATTGGATAATAATTCTACATTTATATAACACTTGGATTATTTGGAGAAAAAGGATTATAATTACGCTATTACTGATTCACCCCCCCTCTCAGTAATCCAACATGCCCATTATTCCGGCAGTGAGAGCACCATGGTCATCTTGGGTGAGGGAAGTATCTGGCCAAATGACATTGTTCATTATATTTGTAGCATCATCTCATCCCTTTGTCTCCATTTATCCCTCCTATGAGTCCACGTCCAGCCCTTCCTCCCTGGCCTCTTCCAGGTCCTTGGGGGGTTTCATTTACTCTAAACGATGTTTAGTCTAATCTGTCAGCAAGTGCGTCCAATGATCTACGTCGATTTGTGGCATGGGTCATAGATGTACAAAACTCATAGTGAATTGTATTGGGCATAGTTGTGTACTTCTGCATAATAGTACACTACCTTGACGCATGTCTCTATGTCCTAAAAATATCACAATACTCTGATGTTTGAGGGGTTGGAGCTCCTGTGAATGTATTATACAACCCTAGTGTATGGAATGGTGGAGTCATAGACACTTGCACAAGTCCTCCTGTAGGTCCTGAATGCCCCATCGATTTTTGAAGAGGTCCCATTCCCCTCATGTGAAGACAATCATTTTCTAGATGCCCTTCTGTGTCGCAGCCCATTCACCAAACCTGAGGGCATCCTGGTCTTTTTGTGGTTAATTCTTTAATATTCTATGTTAGGACTGATATTTTTCTCTGAAGTTGTGACAAGTTTTCATCTATTGGGGGTTTAGTCATTCTCAGATTGCCTAGATAACCTGCCATGTCTTCTATCTTCATCGATTGCTCCAAGACTTATGCTAACATGGTTATTTGTTGTTGTGTTAAAGGAATTCTCGTGAGAGGTAGTAATCCTTGGATATACCAATCCCTCTAGTGATATTCATGAATTGGATGTGCTACCTTCCCAATAACATCCTTGAACTTCTGGTTGTACTCCTAGGAATATTCTCCTTCCCTTTGTTGAATCTCCCATAGCTCGGAGAGATCTTTTTTCTTTGAGTGAGGTAGTTTGAATTTGGCGATGAATTTCAAACGAACTAGGCCAAGGTTGAACACTTTTCCTTGTAGACTAGGTTCCATATGCTTCATATACCATTTGAGAGCATGAAACCTCAAGGTAGTCTGAAATTATACTAACTTATTTGCACAGAGAGTCCCTCTAGACCTCTAGATGGATTCACACAAAAACCAATGTTGTTGTACATATTCGTCCCTTGTACTCCAAAATTATGAGTATCGGGTGATCGATCGTCCCATATGTCCAACCATTATGGTTCTCACTATTCCTATTAGAATAAAACCTAATGGTCCTAGTTGTGATATGCCTGGGGATCCCAATGTCCTCCCAACATTTACACATACAGATTGATTCTGACTAACTGGTTGCGAAGCAATAGAAATAGCATAAGTAGACAGTGTAGAATTAACCACATGTATAGAGGACACCTGGGGGAAGAGTGATTCAGGGCTTGTTCCACTAACTTCTAGGAGGGTTTCTTTGATCTGGGGGGTCTCATTCTCTTCCTCTGGATAAACCTTCTCTGTGTGGTTCTCTATGTCTCCTACTATTCGGGTTGAATATTCTTGATCTCTTGCAAGGTCTAGAACTTCTTTGTCCTCCCTTTCTTCTACACATTCTTCTCTTCATCCACCCATATAGAGACTCCTTTCTCTTTGTGATTCTCTCGTCTGCAATATTAGAATGGCCAATATTTATTCTCTTCTCACATTCCTCAACTCTTCCTTACTTCCTTCATCTGTTCCTCTTGATATGAGTTCTTTCTGCAACACCTCAGAATACTTCGCTGCTTTCTTTACTTTTCCATGCCACCACTTCTCAACAATGGCAACTCTCCTTAAGGATCTCTCATTTCTTGCATTTGTTTCTTGATCTTCCCCCATATGTCAAAGAAACTTTCCCCCTTCTCAGATCATGATCCTACCCCAAAATCACCTTACCCCAAGTGTAGGTGTTTAGGCTATCATCTCAGTTGAGGGAATATTTATCATCCCCTCCTCCATCAAGAATACTTTGATCCACAGGGGAATTTCCATCAAAAATATATCATGCACATCTTTCTTGAAAATTTATTTTTCACGTGAAATATATTGGTGATTCTCGACTGCAAATTTGATGATGTATCCCTCCAAAGTTGTGAGAACCCAGAAATCGATTGCTCATGTGATCTGGTGATCTAGCTGATGAAGTGTTGCGATCTTCTCTGTATCCCAAGTATAAGTCTTCTTTACGTTTTCTTGGAATTCCAGAGATGCTTGGAGCCTATATATCCAATGGAATAGTTCTTCCAGAAATTTAACCAAGAATATCTCATACTGGTCACTTGATCTTTCTGAGCAAAAGACAGAATCTCTTGTATTCCTCTCACTTTTTCCCCGCAGCTCCACTTCCTTCAATATAAAGGTGTCACAATTTATTTCCCACCATTTTTGAATATCATATATATAGTTCCATGGAATAATTCGCCTCATAGGTTCCATTTTAAATCATAGGTCTCGGTAATGAAACCATTTTGTTGGCACAAAAGTGTTCAAACCAGGGTCCTTCTTAGGTTACCAACAAAAGATACCAAAGTAGTCTAGAGTGATGGCATTTTCATCTTCTTGGGAGGGAAGAAGTATCACTCAAAGCACAACTGATACATGAAAGAGAGGAAAGGATAAGGAGAATACTTAGACAGACCTATGAGGCATCAAGGCTCATTGTAATGTTGCACATAATAGACTAAGCCTGTAACAATCCTGAGAAATTCCTAACTGGGAAATAAAGAAACATAGTTGTGTTTCCATTCATAAATAATCATTTAGGCTCAATATAGCCTCATAAATTCTGTTCTTTTTCGCATAAAATATTATGGAGTACTCCTTAGATTCCTTGAATAAGATGATGCAGAAAAGGTACTCAAAGAAATCCATGATGACCCAACAAGTGGACATTTCATAGGAGAAACCACGGCTCACAAAATATTAAGGGTTGGTTACTATTGGCCTACTTTGTTTAGGGATGCTCATGCATATGTGAGGAAATGTAAATATTTTCAACTGAGTGTCGATAGGGAAAATAGACCAGCCATTCCACTACAGCCGGTGACCATATCCAGACCTTTCAAACAATGGGAAATATATGTCATAGGAGAAATTACCACCAATTATTCGAAACAACATAAGTATATCTTGAATGTAACACATTATTTCACAAGGTGACAGAGGCTATCCCCCTCACACACATTAATTAAAAGGTAGTGATCCAATATTTAGAACAACAACTAATAACAAGGTTTGGGATGCCCTCTATCCTCATTTTTGACAATGTTGCCTACTTTTCTTCCATGCACTTGAAAATTTTCTCCCTTGATAAGGGGATCATAATAAGATATTATGCAAACTATTATCTACAAGGGAATAGGGTAGCAGAGCCAACTAATAAAAACCCGGTGAGAATTTTAAAAAATACAGTTGTTGAAAATCAGAAAAATTGGCATAATTTACTTCATAATGCCCTATGGGCGGATAGAGTAACACCCAATGAAGTCATAGTAAAATCTCCATACTTTCTAGTATATGGGAAAGAAGTTGTTATCAATCCAAGAGTCACTTCCAGACTAAAAATTAGAGTAAGCTTGGTAACATAGAATTGAAAATGGATTAAAATAGTTTGAATAGGTGGACCAACAAGAGAAGAGTAAAAAGGAGGGCATCAGACTGCTGCAAATACATTCTATTGAGCATGGAGTCATAACATCCTACATATCAAAGGCAATCAAGATGCCAACCAGACAAAAGGCTTATGCAAAGGTGGATATAAGAATAGAAGGTAAACAAAGAGAATAATAACCACATAACATATATCCTTTCTATAATATAGATTGAAGAGTGATTGAACAATAAACTGTGATTAACAAGCAATTACCACAAATCCTTTGCAGCTCATGAATTCATTAACCAAAGGTATCCTTTGATCTTCAAAATCTGTAAATATTATTCAATCAAGATGACAAGATAGAATTGTAACAAAGAACACAAATTATGATAAGAAACTCTCATGAATCTCTAATGGCATAAATGCTAATCACAACAGGCCCTCAGGCTTACAATTGAGCAAATAAACTGCTCCTCTATCTCTCTCCCCTCTTGGATCATGAATCCAACCTTCTTCCTCAAGAGATATCCTTCCTTAAATATAAAATAGAATCCAAATAACCTTACGAGGTTGAATCCCATCTCCTTCATTGGATTCTAATCCTTGGAGATAAGTGGCAACAATCAAAGAGACAAAAATCCAAGAAACTGCTATTTTTCAGGAATTTGTTGGAAGTCATTAATAAAATGTCTCCACCTCATTGCATGAGGCCTTTTTTGGAGCTAAATATTAGGTTCAAGTGTCCCTTGACATCTAACCGATCCTTGAGAATCCATTCGAAGCCTCCTTGACATGTGGCAACCTCCCGACAAGGTGAATATCAAAACCGTGACCGCTACAGGAAATTAGGTAGCACTGCTATAAAACAGTAGGTAGGGCCACTTATATGTCTAATATCTCTCAAACCATAATACATTTTGAAAACCCGAGAGACATTTTTTTTATTTGGCATGTTATGCACAAAAACCTCCTCTAGTTTTCAAAAATACCTTCTCAATTGTTCATAATCCAAGTTTCAACTTAGTGGATCAAAACTGGTAAAATAACTCTGCACAATTTGTTTTCTACCAGAATTTAGGTAGCACCTGCCTCTATGTCTACGTGAGATTGGGTAGCATAAATACATGAGTTATTTTGATTTTTAGAACCTTGTGAGAGTTTTTTCAATGCTTGTTCTTGACACTTGGCACCTTAACCAATCTTTTTCTAACATTACGCTGCATGGGGGATGGCATGCTCCCCGCGAGTTGCCGAGAACCTGAAGAACATTATACTTATCCATATTCTTCTCTGTCTAGGAAACCAACAATCTTGACAACATCTCTACTCCTTATTTGAAATTGAAATAACTACTACAAACTGACAGAAAGGAAATGCTAAAAAATGAGCTTATTTCTTCCTACTCCTACTCTAATCAAGTGTGTTTCTTCTTGATCAAATAAGGTMATGCTTCCAATGAAACCATACAAGAATCTGATTATCTAGTGAAATCTTTGATACAACAATGATGAATGTGGTAACCCATAGAATACTAATATGCAATTTAAAAGAACATAACAACCGACCTTCATTTGACAAAAGTGTTCTGACATCTAAGCTTCTCAAAGATCCAATATAATCAGCCAATGGATCAATAAAACTGAAAAGGAATACCACTTCCTTCTATTTTAGTTGAACATTAGAAGATTTCTGCATATCCTCATGTTGATCATGGCTTCCACCTAGAACTTCTTGCAAATCTGAACATAGCTTCAAACTAACTTCACTGCTGATGATAGATTGTTTGTTGTTGTCTGCAAATCCAGGATCAAATATAGTGCATGCGAGATCATTGATTTGTTGATATGATTGTTGAATGTCTTCATTGGTTTCCTGATAGTTGATTTCTTCAAAATAGTGTTCTCCATCATAATCAGATTCATAACTGTCATAACTCGGTTGGTTTCTCCTCAAATCAACAAAATGGATTTTCTCTTCTTCATCAGAGTATTCATCAAAGATAGGTGAGCCCAAGGCTCCTTGGTCTTGGACAGAAAAATGAACAATCCCCCTATCTCGCTCTTCAATATCAGGTGAAAAGATATCATAGGAAACCTCTTGCAGGAAAAGAGAAAGATGCTCTTCTACAATTGGTTCTTCTTTCGAATCAGAGATACCAGATGCATAAGGTACAGGATAATGAAACTGAATCCATGCAATCATAAGTACAATCATGATTGATATCTGGAAGACTTTCTTCTCGATAATAAGAAAGAGAAAGAGGTTCATTTATATATTCATTTGGACAGTGAATAAAATCATTCTCATCTTTATATTCAGCAGAGCAATATAACAAATCTTGAGCACATTCTACATATCCCTCACAACAATTATGACAAATAATTTTAGAGGGATTAAACCTTTTACAGTGTTCATTGAATACTCTATGGAAATCCTTAATGGATGAAATGATGGAAGGGGGTAACGAGAAATACCATTTACGTGCATCCCCATCCAATGAATACATGAAAATTTTCATCAATATATCTTCATGATCGATGTCAATATGCTACATAAAATTATGAAATTCATGAACATGCTCAACAGGGCTATCATCCTTACCTTCATAAAATTTGGGCAGCAGATCTTTCCATTTATCAATAGGAGGCACAGGATGTGGATAATCCACTATAGCCGAGAAATCGAGTGGGGAAAACCACCTGGCCAAGATAGCCTTCATAGCCATTTAATTGGTCTCATTCCAGTGGAGTCACCAACATATTCTAAACAATGGAGTCACCATGGTGAATGTGCAGTCTTGAAGGTGTCCAACTTCAATCACCATCTAAATATGGAGCTGTGTAATGTCATTCTTCCCAGGGATCTTTTCAATCTGCTAAAATCCGTCCCCGACAATGACTCCAATTATGTTATCAATCCAAGAGTCACTCCCAGACTGCGAATTAGAGTAATCTTGGTAACATAGAAATGAAAATGGATTAAAATAGTTTGAATAGGTGGATCAACAAGAGAAGAGTAAAAAGGAGAGCATCAGACTGGTGCAAATACATTCCATTGGGCATGGAGTCATAACATCCTATAGATCAAAGGAAATTAAGTTGCCTACTAGACAAAAGGCTTATGCAAAGATGTATAGAAGAATAGAAGGTAAAAAAAGAGAAGAATAATCACATAACAAAGATACTTTCTATAATATAGATTGAAGAGTGATTGAACAATAAACTGTGATTAACAAGCAATTAACACAAATCCTTAGCAACTCATGAATTCATTAACCAAAGGCAGTGTTTGATCTTCAAAATCTGTAAATATTATTCAAGAAAGATGACAACATAGAATGATAACAAAGAACAAAAAGTCTGGTAAGAAACTCTCATGAATATATAATGGCATAAATGCTAATTACAATAGGCCCTCAGGCTTACAATTGAGAAAATAAACTGCTCCTCTAGCTCTCTCCCCTCTTGGATCATGAATCCAACCTTTTTCCTCAAGATATCTCCTTCATTAAATATAAAATAGCATCCAAATAACCTTAGGAGGTCAAATCCCATCTCCTTCATNATCTTCAAAATCTGTAAATATTATTCAAGAAAGATGACAACATAGAATGATAACAAAGAACAAAAATTCTGGTAAGAAACTCTCATGAATATATAATGGCATAAATGCTAATTACAATAGGCCCTCAGGCTTACAATTGAGAAAATAAACTGCTCCTCTAGCTCTCTCCCCTCTTGGATCATGAATCCAACCTTTTTCCTCAAGATATATCCTTCATTAAATATAAAATAGCATCCAAATAACCTTAGGAGGTCAAATCCCATCTCCTTCATTGGATTCTAAGCCTTGGAGATAGGTGGCAACAATCAAAGAGACAAAAATCCAACAAACTGGTAATTTTCAGGAATTTGTTGGAAGTCATTAATAAAATGTCTCCACCTCATTGCATGAGGCCTTTTCTAGAGATAAATCTTAGGTGCAGGTGTCCCTTGACATATAACTGATCCTTGAGAATCCATTCGAACCCTCCTTGACATGTGGCAACCTCCCAACAAGGCGAATATCAAAATTGTGACCGCAACAGGAAATTAGGTAGCGTCGCTGTAAAATAGTAGGTAGCACCAGTTATGTGTCTAATATATATCAACCCATAACACATTTTGAAAAAATGAGAGATGTTTTTGTTATTTGGCATGTTATGAACAAAAACCTCCTCCATTTTTCAAAAATACATTCTCAATTGTTCATAATCCAAGTTTCAAGTTAGTGACTCAAAAATGGAAAAATAACTCTACACAATTCGTTTTCTACCAGAATTTAGGTAGCGCCCGCCTGTGTGTCTGCATGCGATTGGGTAGTGAAAATCTGTAATTGATTTTTATTCTTGGAACCTTGTGAGATTTTTGTCAATTCTTTCTCTTGACACTTGGCACCTTAACCAATCTTGTGCTAACAAAAGACATTCTTCCAAATGGATTTTACCCTCCATATTTACAACTTGCCCAGGCATCAAGAGTTAATCCCTCATCCTCTCTACAACAAAGGATTGATACCCTTCTCATGCTATATGAAGAAAGAGAAAAGGCTAAATTTAATTTCACTGCTCATCAACATGTATTTAAAAGATGGCTTGAAAAACATAAGGCTAGAGAAAACAAATTCGAAGTAGGGGACCTAGTATTGAAGTGGGATAAAGAAAATGAGTCCAAAGGAAAAAATTAAAAGTTCCAAAATCTATGGCTCAGACCTTTTATGGTGGCCGATAAGATCATAGAAAGCACATATCGGTTGCAGAATCTGAGGGGGGAATCTGACACCCTCCTAGTGAATTCCCAGGCCCTAAGACAATACTTCTCCTAATATATATATATATATATATAATTGTGTCTTTTGATTTTTTTTTTGAGTTTCTGTTTCTTTTTAACATACATTTTGATTAGGATGAGTGTGTGGGTTTAGGGAAGACTGGTTGCAAACTCCTTTTCATTTATCTCTTTTTTTATTTATTATTTATCAAGTTTTGTTTTGAAATGAGTGGTTGATTTTAATAAATATAGTAAAACAGACTCGGCTCTTGACCTACTCTCACATGAAAAATAAGAAATGTCCAACAAGTAAAATTTTCCAAAAAATCATATTTGTCTTTGTAGGCATAATACCTAGGGAAGCAATGAAATATATGCATAGTGGCCCGGTAATGCTAAATGGAAATATGGATAGATGGAAAGAATCACGTGTACCTATGGACAGAGCCAGGAACAAGCTCCACCTTAAAAATTTCACCTTGTCAAAAACATATATCCTTCTCTTCGACTCACTTTTGGCATTTCTTCCAGAAGAAAATAATCTATATTAAAATGAGTGCAAATTCCAAGAGGGTATGCAGATAACTCCGCTGGGGCTATGGATGCTCGATGGAAGTGGAGCAAGGTCTGTGATGTTAGGGTGACTCCACCAGGGCTATGGATGCTTGTTGGCAGTGGAGAAACAACATAAGAAAAGGATCGATAGGTAAAATTCCTCACACTAGTGGATGCCCCACCCAAATATTGTCTAGAAAGTTCATGGATTGAGGTTAAAAGGAAACCGGGTGGTAAATCTAAAGCCCACAGGTAGATCCAGATTTGTGAACTTGGGAACTTGTGCACACACTAATAGAAAATGTTTTGTTTAAAAGGAATAGAATAAAGAGAGAGGGTCTCTCAACCAATTTGAACAGGTTAAGCACGAGGGAAGGATAAAATATTTTGTTTTCTCCCAGAGATTCACCATCTGTTGAGCAACACACCCTAAAATATTTTTTTTGAAATTTCTTTCTTTTTGGGTACCACTTATATTTTTTGGATCAGAGTCAGTATTGTGGGATGGATGAATTTATATGTTTTTATTGAGTCTTGTTATCATTTATTCTTTTTTTTATGGATTGATGTTTTTTAGTCACAATACATGAAATTCATAAGATGTACACGGCTTAAAAATTTTCAACAGTCGTTGATCGACAATTTCTTATCTATAATATAGTTCTTTAACATAGACGATGCATTTTTGGCATCGACAAAATCCATGATATAAATCACAAATGCATACAACCATAAAAAATTGTTGATCGTTGATATATTTCGGCATCGTCGAACTCCAAAGGTCAAAATGACAAAAACATTGACTGAAACAAATTGTCAATCGTCGATCGCTAATACATATTTGGCATCGACAGGATAGGATGTTGTAGCTTGGCATGTTTTTTTAAAGAAAGTCACCAATGATGAAAAGAGTTTCTCACAAAGAGGTCAAAATCGATAAGCCACATATATTTCCATGTTAATAATCTATATCACTCAGTCTCTTCCCAGTGTCTCCCTTTGAGGTTCCCCCATGTCATATCTGTACTTTCGTGTCAGCATTTCCACGTCAGTGTTTTATGGTAGTGTTTTATTGGTGTCATAAATTTTTCATAAAGGTATCAAAAAAAAATGTCTAAGGAAAACTACAGACGTTGATTCACTCATTTACTATCAGCAGACTGATAGGTCATCGGACACTGGGGTTTTTCATCGGACACTGGGGTTTTTCATCGAACCCTCTCTATTCTACACTGGAAATCTTGGCCGATCTGTGTTGTTGTTCCATTCAAAATACCTTTTTTTATTTTCCTAATGTTGATAATACTATTTTCTTGTGAACACGAAAGGTCCTAGTGATTTGATAGGACACCCATAACAGAGGTAAGATAGATTTCTTCATTTTTATAGACAAAATTTTCGCGCAGCCAACACCACAACCCCATGTGTCGACCAACAATCGAAATTTGAATTTTCAGATGAAATACAAAGTAAATCACTCCAGTGTTTCCAACTTGCAATGCATTTAATCCTATGCATGATGAAGATTCTGTAATAGATTGCACATATCACATTTTAACTCCCGAATTGAAGACTTTATACGACAAGGTAAGTATACATTTTGTTTAAATTTACAAGGTCATACCCCCCAAACATGATGTTTCATTCGAAGATCGCTTATTCCCCGAAGAAGATGAAGGAGAAAGATAAAGCGTCAAGGACATTACAACCAACTCTCTGACTTTGATTATTAGTAAGACTAGGCTAATTTCATGCAAGCAAAAGGTAAGCGTTGTATTTGTCATTTGTGCACTTGAGATTCCGTCAATGAAACTCGTTGAGGTTGGTTGGATGCTCACTATAACATTATTTTATTTTATGTAGGAAAATGCCTCCAAGAAATCCAACGACCATGTAGTCACCTATAATGCCCAAAAAGAAGGAAGTAGAGGTCGGCGAAGGGTCTACATCGGGCACTGCAAGAGAACTTGATTTTGTCTTGAAGTCGGAATCAATTATCTACACATCCACCAAAAAGGAATTTTCCCAACCTCTAGAGTTCGGTGACATAGAGACGAGCACTGGATTTAAAATGGTGCTCCCACATTGCAGAGACTTGTATAGCAAAATCAGTGAGGAGGATTACCTGAATTTAACACCACACAACAACTCGTATGTAAGAATGTTGGATGATCAAGTGTTCCCAAACATCAGGAGATCATACTTGGATAGGGTGGCTTGTCGGACCCCAGTTATACCCTATATCAAGACTTTAGTATGGATAGTTGACCACACCGACACACTGAAATGCACTATCAACAATGCGGAGGGAGAATGCATTGGTGTTTTCCTTCTAGTTGAGGTACAAAAATATTATAAACTCATGGACCCGGAGGAGAGGTGAAACACATATTTCGTGGTCAAGTTTTATGAGTATCATGACACAAGTGGGTTATTATCCTCATGGTGGAAATAAGATAAAAAATTCACAAACATAAACATTGGCTGGTACAACATGGTAAATATCAGAGAATCCTACATGTATCTAATGGATTTAATTTGACCACTATATGGAGAAAAGGACTGCTCAAAATTTTCAGAAGCTTGAATACCCTTGGCTTATACCGTGGTGATTTCTGAGAGTAGTTTTAATTGGGGATCCATTACCTCCAAGAAACTAAGTATAAATCTCCTATAGGCTCAGACACTGAAAGAAGGAGAAGTTCAAGTCTTCTACATGGCATCCTACTTGTTGGATGTAATATGTGCGAGAAATGTTTTCACGGGTATGAATTTAAGATGGCATATTTCTGAATTGCTTGTACATGTTTATTTCAGTGTCTTATGAGAAAATAGGTAAACAAGATCGTATGGAATGATTTTTGATGGGTTCATAGCCAGGATATACTCATTATTTTTAGAAAGGAATTCCTTAGGATTTTGGCGGCAACAAAGAAAATGATAGCTAAAGTTGGCCACTGGTATTTTGAAGAGACAAGAACCTATATAAAGGTTTTTGGAGCTACTTGTTTTCCCCACCTACTCCTTTTTCATGTCTCGGGTCGTCTCATATTGGGATAAATCTGTTACCAGACTATTTTTCAAAGTTATAATGATTCCCTAGTAAAGGATAAGAAGATAGATATCATTCCTTATGTATTTAATATAGCATTTTATATGGTCAAAGACACTACATAAGTGAA
Source organism: Picea mariana (assembly GCA_032191745.1). NCBI lineage: Eukaryota > Viridiplantae > Streptophyta > Pinopsida > Pinales > Pinaceae > Picea > Picea mariana. Next base: position 211,319 of record JASDQU010101811.1, read on the forward strand.
ACATGAAGGGTTAAATTATCTTCAGTAACAATTCCCCGCAGGTCTCTTTCGCAAGCACGATCTGAAGGGTTTAGTTCCCCAACATGTGTCGCAGGTATCCTCCTATTTTCTGTATGTTCATGATAGTTTTGAAGATGAAATATTTAATAGGGTGCCCAGGCCTAGGATGAGGTGCTCCATAGAAAGTATAACCCCAATATGACCATATTCAAAGTGATGACTATGGTTGATCAAGTTGAAATGATAGAACATATAGCTCAAGAATCTCTTAGGGTAAGAGAAGAAAACATAGAAGTAGAAGCAGTAGAGGCATGGAGGAGGGGGTTATTGTTACTAGAAGAAGTCAAAAGAGCTATAAAAAATTTGCAGAAGATCCCCTACTCAACCCTTTGATAAAACCCTTAAGGATTACCGTAACCAATACAATCGACCTTGAGGAAGAGCTAAATGGCTCACATACAATTCCACCAGAGGAGACTATCGACCAACAAAACCCCAACCCCATGTCACCACAGGAAGGATAGTCGTTGGCTACTACAATTCAAAAATAGATAGAAAGAGAATGAAGTGGGAAGGGTGTGACAACTGTCCTCATAGACTTAATTACCATATACAACAATGAGGAAAGTTCATAGGTTTCATGCATAACCCTGGTACCAATCACATAAGAGGAAGAACTGGGAGAAACATATACTCCAACTTCCAACACTTTAATGACAAATCCCCAAGAAGAAAACCATGAGGCTAAGAGAACTTTGGAAACTGAATTTTTTGACCAATTGGGAACACATCCTCAGAATGACAACTCCAAGAATGACTTGGGTGCTGGTTAACCAGAAGGGGAAAGGAAGCTTCCAGAAACCAACATCTCAACAGTCGAACCACAAGCTTATGTTGATCCTATGCCTACTTTTGCATATAGGACCAAGACTCCACCAGGCGACGAGCACTAGAAGGAGGCCAAGGCACCAGAAAATACTGAAGTTTCCCTTGTTAAGGAATTAAGAAAACTTGATATTGAACATATCTATACGACTGGAATCCTAGGAAGTAATTTATCCTCGGGAGATCAATAGATTCCTGAACTAGTGGATGAAATCGCAAATATACATGAAATTTCTTATGATAGGAAAAGGAAAGCTATAATGAGAACAACTACCAAGAAAAGGAGGCTCGTGCTCAATAGCACACTTCTCATAACCACAGAGGAAACATTGTTTAACACAGAAAATGATAATATGACTGAGGTAATTAGAGTAGGTATGGATATTACCAATGGTACTTTGGATAGGGAAAGAAGGGATGAAAGGTAGGTAGCTACCATGAAGAAAGATTTGGACCATTTGTAACATCAAGAGAAATATTACTAGAATTCAACATAGGATGTGATACTCCTGAAGAGTGTTTTCCGAGGAATGTATGCATAATTCATTAGTGAAAGAGATCTCTTCACCACTCGCATAACTGATCTCCATGAAGATACCCTCATGGGGATGGAAACCTGTAAAGACATGCAATGATGGTATGAAAAGGAACATCAAGCCTTAGAAAATATAGACTACATCAATGAAGTGAATAAGGGGTCAAGATACAAAAGAGCATGGAATCTGAGTGCTCATGGATAGTAGCATTGCCCAAATAAAAATGGTATCTAAACACTAGGTAAGCATGGTCCAAGAACCTCAGCGAAAAATGGAGGAAAGATGGGCAGAATGTGAGAAAATATGGGAGAAAGTCAACTGGGAAATGAAGAGCATTGACCTACCAGAGTTTGGTCCACTGGAAGATTTCCATGATCTGCATGACATAGTTAAACAATATTAAGAGAAAGACCTGGCATGGGAAGCGAATATTTCTTAGATTTCTAGGATGATCCCGGGTTAGGTGAAGAAGTTCATGGAACCCCCGATTAAAGTTATTGCAGTTTTAGAACACTTAAGTGTCAAAATAATTAAATACAAGGAACGAGAAATAGAGATAAAAGAGGTTATCTCTGCTCCGATGGATCAACATATGTTTCCATATGAAAATACATGCAAAGATATCTTGATCAAATGGTTAGAGTACGAGAAGAACAATCCACTTCAGTGAAACCACTAGACGATAAAAAGAGAACAGATAGATAAATCTGCCACATGGAATTTTCTTAATTTAACACACTTTAGTAGATCTTTTTAGTTTAGTTATTTTTTGTTATAAATAAGGGCATCAACCTGGGAAAAGGGGTCGATGGTTTTGGGGAGAAATAGTTTTCTGAAATTTTGCAAGAGAACTATTTATGTGCAAGTTATTTTAATTAAGAAGTTTTGTTTAGAACCAAAGACATTTCTATCATCTAAGGCATGAATGTCATTGGATTGAGGGGGGAGTTATCTTTGTCTTCAGATTCAATATTTTCTACTGTATTGAGTAATATTTTTTGTATCTATTATTTAAAGTTATTTGATAATGCTATAACATAGCTCTTTTGTTCTAGTTGATGAATAGAAATCGATTGTGTTAACTTGTGATTGATACTAGAACATCGAAAATTACTTTTCTTGCACTAGATTATTGTCACGTGTATGTTTTCTTTTATGTAACTGTTATCTCAGACAATGTTGAATGTCCACTAATCAAAATTGTATTAATGTTGGTTTGAAGTAGTTTATATCTTCTTCATCTGTATGCTAAGGTATAGAGGTTATCCTAAAAAACAAATTATACTTTTCCCAACACACAATTTAACTTCCCTCTACCATTTAGATTAAAATTTATCTTTCTTTGTTATAAATATTAGAAAAAAGAACCAAAAAGATAATTTCCCAGCCTGAGGAAAGTTTTCATAGAAAAGACACATCTCTCAATCACGATTAAATCCCATCAATAATTCCATCCAGATCACAAATATGGAGAACCTTGCCACTCATCAAACGATTATGAGTGTAATTGGGACTCTTAAGAGGGTTTGGTTCCTCTTGTTGATTTAAATGGAACTCAGACCCCTCAACACCATCATATCTTCTAAGAGATAGATATGCATGATATGTGCATGAACTATATTATGGAGGAATATTGTTACCTTGATTAAAATAAGAAGTCTGTTTTATCTTCCTTGGATTTCTTTGAGGGTTTCGTTTCTTTATAAAATGTTTCTTTGTCTGTTTCCTTCATTTTATTTTATTCAATACAATGGTTCTTGTAGTGACCATATTTTCAACAGTTGTAGCACTATATTTTTTTGACATATACTTTTCTTGATTTGGTTTCTTCCTTAATCCAAACTTTCTCTTATTCTCTTATTCTTGAATTTTATTGTGATGGATTGATCATCATATTTATTTTTGGATTTCTCTTTTGCATTAATCCTTGATTCTTCTTGTGCACAAAAAGTCCAAATTTATTCAAATGTGGGATACTCCTTTCTTTTATTCATTCTTGCAGAAAATGCGTCCCATGTCTTGGGAAGGCCATTGAGTACTATATTTACTAGTTCATTTTATGAAATGATCTCTTCAGTATATTTTGGTTGATCTCTTAAGTGAGATATTCTTACAAAGTATGATGTTATGGTATCATCATCATTCATTTTCATGTCACAGAGCTCATTCCTCAAACTCATTACTTTTCCAATGTTTTTGACTGAGAAAAGGTTAGTTAGGGAATCGTACATCATTTTAGATGAGTAAATATGAGAGATGTAGGGTATCAAGTGGTATTTTATAGATTCCACTATGATACTCATAGCATTGATTTCATTTTCCTTAAACTTCTCCATAACTGCAACATTCTGAGGTTCCTTCTCTTTTCTTGCTTAAAATTGTTGTTCCATGATCTTTCCTTTCATGATATCCAACACTTTATTCTTGAGAAGGATGAGGTCAATCCTTGTCTTCCATTCCATAAAGTTATAAGCCCATTATAACTTTTTTTTCGACTTCATAGAGTAAGTCATGACTTATTTGACTTGGTCAACCTTTGATTTTGAAAAAAAATGCAAACTTGATGGCTTGGTTTATTGAGAGTACTGAGAGGTGGGATAGGATAGGGTGCACTAGGATATCTAGGAATTAGGTCAATATCTTCACTTAAGGTTCCTTAATAATAGGTTTAGGGTTTTGTTGTTGTAGAAAAAATTTAATTGCAACTGCAACTGTAACTGAGAAAATCCTCTAAATCTATCTTCTAGCGATTAGACTATCCAAAGATAGTGTGGGCCCATAACCTATTATAAAAAATAGGTGTGATCATTTCACCATAGAAAATATAGAAATATTGTCACCCAACCATAGACACAAAGGCCACCCCCAACTACCTTATCCTTGAAGAAAAGAATAGTTCTGGAAGAAATCTAATAGCCAACCAAGGTAGCACACCTTTATCCAAGGATAACACACCAATAAATAATAACCGAAGACCAAGAATAAATTACAAGCCATAAACAAGAGAAAGTCTAAGCCAAAACTGAAATGTCAGTTGCAACAACTGCAGCTACAACTGCAGTTCCTCTCCAAACTTCCTCACCATTGGTCTTATGTAGTTGTGAGAGTGAGTATGAAAAATGAGCTCTAGTGCCCTTTATTTATAATACTCTATCTCACTTGATTGGGCTAACTTATATTTTTGGAGGATAATAACTCAATATTAAATATTCTCTTGAGTCAACGTGTCTCCTAGAGTTATTATCTAGTGTTTTAGGGTTTCTCTTGCTTCCCAGAATATTGTAATCTTATCAAAGGTTACACATGTAGGTTAATACCTCCCGTAGCTACCATAATATCAAAAGGTGCATCTTGACCTCCAATATATCATATCCAAACACCAAACTATTTTTTCCACCCTTGAGGGACTTCCTCCATCCTATGGTGTTCATGATCCATTCATTCCTCCCATCCTAGGCAGTCTTCCTCCCAATTTTTTCCCTTATCATCATGCCTTTTCCAAATAAAATGAAATTGAGAATTTTTTTCAATAATTGCTCGTTTCAAGTATTATCCATCCTAGTACCAACCCCTATTCTTCTCCTATGGTCATGGTACTCAATAAAGAAGGTACTCCATGCATATGTCTAGAATTTCGATCCCTCAACAAGCTCACCATCAAAGACAAGTTTCCCATTCCTATCATTGATTATCTCTTCAATGAATTGAGTGGTTCTCAGTGCTTTACTAAACTTGATCTCCATTTAGATACCACTATATACGTATGCAAGAGGAAGACATTCCTAAGGCTGCATTTCAAACTCATGAGGGTCACTATGAGTTCTTGGTCATTCCCTTTGGCATGTGTAATGCTCCCTCCACTTTCCAAAGTCTTATGAATCATGTTTTACGTCATTTTCTCTATCATTTTTCCTACTTTTCTTTGATGATATTTTGACATATATTAAAACCGTGACATAACACCTTACCCATGTGGATCAAGTTCTTAGTTTACTCTCTCAACACCAAATTTTTCTCAAGAAATCTAAATGTGACTTTGGAGCTTCAGAAGTGGATTACATGGGTCATATTGTTGGAAATGATGGTGTATGAGTGGATCGTAATAAAATTGAAGCTATGTAGGATTTTCCTTGCCCCAAATCTCTCAATATATTGCGTGGTTTTTTGGGTTTAATGGGTTATTATCACAAGTTTCTTAAGAATTATGAAAAAATTGCAGTGCCTCTTACTACTCTCCTTAAAAATAATTATTTCACTTGGAATCCAACAATTGATCACTCCTTCCAAGAATTGGAAGAGGCTATGTGCACAACTCATGTCTCGGCCCTTCCCAACTTCACAAAGAATATTTTCCTAGAATGTGATTCTTCCGGGAAAGGAATTGGAGCAGTCCTCATGCAAAATAGTAAACCTTAGGCCTTCACTAGCAAACAAATTTCATAGAGACATATTGACTAATCAATCTATGAAAAGGAAATGTTGTCTATTCTACATGATGTGGATCTCTGGCAACCTTATCTATTGGGTAAACACTTACAAATTAAATCATACCATCAGAGCCTCAAGTATTTTCTAGAACAATGAATATCATTTTAGGAGAAACATAATTGGGTGACCAAGATATTTGGCTATGATTATGATATATTTTATAAGGAGGGAAAATAAAATGTGGTGGTTGATGCTCTTTCCAAGAAGCACGAAGAAGAAGGGTCCCTTTTTTCCCTCTCCTTCATTGTACCTAATTGGATCCGAGTTGTTCGCCAAGAATGGCTTCAAAAACCTAAAAATTCTAGACTGATACAACTTTTGCAAGACAATTCTCCAGTTTCTCCAGTGTACTCTTGGCACAATGAAAAGCTCCACTACAAAGGCCATCTGCATTTAAGAAATCAATTTCAACTTAAATCTGTGGTGCTTTCTGATCTTCATGCTTCGCCCACAATGAGGCATTCATGGTTTACCAAAACCTATGAAAGGTTTACATTTTATTTTTTCTGGGATGGTATGAAACAAGACATTCACACCTTTTTGGTTGAATGTGCTGCCTCTCAACACAACAAGGGAGAAACTATCAAAGATTTAGGCACACTAAAACCTCTTCTAAATTCACCAACTATTTGGAGGTACATTTCTATGGATTTCATTATGGGCTTACCTAAATCAGGAAACAAGTCAGTCATCATGGTGGTAGTTGATCATATTTCCAAATATTCTCATTTATGTGCTCTTCAACACCCATTCATCACATCTGTAGTGGCTCAAATTTTCATGGATCATATTTTCAAGCTTCATGACATGCCTCATTCTATTGTCTTTGACAGAGATCTAACTTTCACAAGTAATTTTTGGAAAGAATTATTCAGGATCTAAGGGACAAAATTACATCTCAACACTACCTATCACCCCCATACTAATGGCCAAAATGAAGTTTTAAACAAGCGTTTGGAAACATATTCACCATGTTTTTCACCTGAAATGAAAAATCATTGGGCTTAGTGGCTACCCCTAATTGAATGGTGGTATAACACATCTTACCATAAAACTACTCACATGACTCCTTTTGAAGCAGTCTATGGAAAAATACACCATTAGTTCTTTCCTACATTCCTGGTGTCTCGATGTTTCAAGAGGTTGATAAAAATATTACAGTCCATGAAACCATTCTCCATGCCCTCAAAGACAATTTTGTGATGGCTCAAAATCACATGAAACAACAAGAAGATCAACGTCATTTAGAATGCCAATTTTACGAAGGAGAATGAGTGTTTCTTCATCTACAACCTTATAAGAATAATTCACACAAAGTTGAAAACTTTCAGAAGCTTACTCCCAAATTTTATGGTCCTTATACAATTTTCAAGTGAGTGGGACTAGTGGCCTATTGGTTAGATGTTCCCAATCATTCTAAGCTCCATCATGTTTCTCATGTCTCCTTCTTAAAGAAGGTGATTGTAATTAAGTGCCAAAATCAAACTAATATTCTTGAGATGTATGTCGAAGGTTCCATCTAGTTGCAACCAAATTTTGTCTCGTACCAACATGAGCGTCATCTTCATCAGCGTACCATTGAGGAAGTGTTAGTGCAGTGGAAATATACAAATCCAGAGGATGCCATCTGGGATTCGACCACTATTCTTCAATAATTTCCTCATCTTAAGCCTTAAGGACAAGTTTGTTATTCAAGGGGGAGGGCATGTTAGGGACCGAACCCACTAACCTCTCCTATAGGTAGAATAAAATATTTTCCATGTAATAAAGGATGAAATTAGTTAATAAGGCCTATTTAATAAATATGAACAATTCAATTTAATAATACCTAATAGAAGATTCCACTTCTAGAAAGATATTCCTCTAGAATGTTCTTTAGAAGATAAAATTAGTATAAATAAGAGTAGGAGGTATGAGATGTTCTTGTCTTGAGAATTATTGTAATAGAGCACTATTGTGCTTGAGGTTTCCCCCTCGAAGAGGAAAGTGAACATTGTTTCCTATCAATAAAGGTATTATTTTGGTGTTGTGGTTTCTTATATTTTGTTGTTCCGCTTTTATTCTCTATAGTATTTCTATTTTTATGCTATTATAATATATCTGGTACCTAACAACTATCTAGTAGGTAAAACATTTTACAATTTTTCCTTTCGCACTATTATATGGACCTTATTTACAAGAGATCACCTCCATACTTAGAAACCTATACACACACACACACACACACACACACACACACACACACACACACTTAGGGGGTTAGGGTAGGACCCCAAAAACACATATGGAACATGAGTGTAAAGTAGACACGGAACCTCTATAAATATATTTAGAAGATAGTATCAATAAAATAATGGATAAAGTTTGATCTTAGAGAAATATCAAGACAAGAATAGAAAACACGAGCAAAGGTAAGAAATATACGTAGGGTATCTTTCATTATTTTTTCCTATTTTTGTGTATATTGTTGGAAAATTGATTATCATTGATGTCAACTTTAAAGGAAGTATAGAAGCCTCTAGAGGTAATAGGTATAATTTAATAAGTCTCCAAATTGGTCCCCTTATGGTGTAGCTTTAAGCATGGTGCTCATGGGAATAAGCTTTGAATAAGTCTATAAGAAACACAAAGGTGTGGTCATGAGGCCCGAAGTTGACTGAGGAAAATTAGGTTGAAGAACATTTCAAGTACTTACAAAAACCTTATAGATGGATAGTCCTTGTCATGATGTTTCCAATGGTAGGTGGTGTTAGAACTCCGTAAATCTGTTTGGTTGATAAACAGAGTACGAAGGTAAATATTTCAACCAACTTCGAGACCCAAAACTAGCCTTTCAGATCTGGAGAGGGCTCTCTCAGTAATGGCACGGTCTTTGCGCAAGATATGAATTTGGAAGCGATGGCTAGATTTAACACCTATGATAAAGTGGGTTCTGGTTATATTGGTGCAGAAAAATAAGACTTGGGCTATGGGGTCGATCTGAGGAAGGGATGAGACAAATGACTCAGTGACTGGAAACAAGAGGATAAGGCTAGGTGAGAAACAACCTTTAGTCTAAACTGTAATGTGTGATAGAAGACATTAGAAGAAGTAACTCAGGAGCATTGATGTGGACGAATTCAAAGTTAGCTTTAAAGGAAAAATGTTTTTTCTAAGTGGCGCGAACAAGGGGCCTTGTAAAATGAATCTGGAGGTTCGATAATTCGTTCTGAAATAGAGATAACATAGAATCACATATGCAAATAAAGGAGCACAATACATCCAACTATTACATCTAGAATCTTTTCATCAAATCACAGGACCTTTGCATTAAATTCTGGTCAAAACTCTGATTACATATAATAGCTATTGTCTGCCAAATTTACCAACCAACCCTGTTTACATGAAAATAATCCCCATATATAGAAAAATAATATCACCCTTGGCTTCTAGGGTTCAACTACTCCCTCCTAGAATCATCGATCCATTTTCTTTGAAAGAGAACAATCACTCCAACGGATTCACTAAAAATAGAAAACCTGACTTAGCCAAATCATAATCGTAACCGAAATATACTTTACAATAATTGATCATGATCAAAATTTGACCATATGGTTGTGATGAGTCATCCTGTGAACTATTGGGTACTCTGTCACCTTTGCACAACAAGTCTACTATGCAATAGTAACCTACAACAAAACACATAGCGGATTGTGGAGCAAACTGGGAAAATAGGTGTTAAAGATGACATCGTATCTCATTGATCAAAACTATTTTTATAAACGGAGAGAGGTTTTTGTATTTAAGATCATTTTTAAGAAAAAAATCTCTCATGGTCTTTAAATTCATCTCCTGTTGGATGAAATACGTGTCACAAAAACATGTCTCGGATAGGAAATCATGAAAATGGAAAAATAGGGCTCCAAGATTCCTTTGAATCTCTCAATCCTTGAAACAATTTTCAAATATGAAAGAGGTTTTTATTACCGAGTTTGTCCTAAAAAAAAACCTCTCAGGGATTTTCAAAATTCCTCTCCAATTGGTCATAAATAGATATTTACGTTGACCACTAAACCAGTGATTTGCGTAGTGTGACCTATATCCTATGTATAGGAAAATCCACTGCGCGATGCCATCCACTACGCGGAAACATCCTATGCATGACAACCCATTGTGAGATGAAGTCCACTATGCGACAAAATCCTATGTGCGACAGAATCCACTACACAACATAAATCCATTGCGCGACAACATCCTATGCATGACAAAAATCCATTGCACAACAAAATCCTTTGCGCAGTGAAGTGCTCTATGCAACATGTAGAGAATTTTGCAGCGCAGTTGAAAATGGAAATGGAACAAACAATTGATAGGATTCCTTTTGAAACTGACCCAGTGATAAAAACAATATGGGTGCTAACATGCATGACTTTGCAAATTGTTGACAAACCTATTAACTTGGCTATGAAAATCATGATGCTAACAACTAGATCCAACGGGGATGCTATCCTCTCTATGAGGTAGAAAAGAATAGTAGACCAGGTGTGGATCCATTGGGCTGCTCCCAAACTCAACTTTCCAACTGTAACTTGTAACTTGCATCCGCTGCAAACCAAAAACTGTATATGCTCCAAACTGAAATTTGAAACTAAGATGAAAATGAAAACTACATATTGTTAAAAGAAATGCTCGTAGTACCGAGCTTATTCTCACTCCTACCTACCCTAACCGCTGAAAAAAAATGTCAATCAAGTGAAATCAAAATGCCAATGCAACCATGCAAGCACTTTATCTAGTTTTTTCATTCTTTGCACATGCTTGCTCCAAAGCTTGTGTATTGTTAATTCGTTCAAAAATTTATCTATAAATTCCAATCTCAAAAAATTAAAAACATTGGGGTTGTTTTCTGCCTCCAACAAAAATGCAAATGGATCCTCCAGAACGTGCATAAAACAACAATCACGTTTCACCCCTTCCATTGCATCCTTGTTTTCATGTAATTCAACCTGTTGATTACCACAAAAAGGCTGAAAATTATGTTGAGACTGTTGGAAATAACAATCTTCTGAATAAGAAGACAGTGTTGGCTGAAATGAAACCCCTAGTGGAAAGGAATCCATATCTGTCATCGACGTTGATTGACCATCATCTTTATTTCCAAGATGGTAGCTGAGCACATGTTGCAAATGTAAACTGAAATAACCTTCCATGTAATCAACAACACGATCATTAAATGCGTGAGAAGGTTGTTGATCTTCCTCACTGATAACAATTTTCTCATGCAAAACAATGTCACTATGAATGCAGTCAGACTTCTCTACTTCCTCTGTTATCTCATGATTTGCTTTCAACAATTCAAAGGAAGAAAAACATAATGGAAGACAATTTTCATTTGCAAGTCCATTACTTTCTTCATATTCCACATCATGCCTGTAGGATTTCTGATTTGAAACATTATAAACATTTTGCTTCAAAAATTCGAAAGATGCAAAACACAATCGCAAAGTTCTTTCATCTAATTCAAAACTTTCTTCATTTTCTTCACTGCTATCATATGCATATTTTTCAATTTCTTTGTATTTCTGAACACACTCATTTTCAGATTTATCCTCGACTAATGGATGTAATTTTGAATTGATAAAAACTTCCATATAACAAGCAACAAGGTCATTAATCACATGAGAAGATTGTTGCAATTTCTTGTCAATTGTTTCCCATGAATCAATGTGATTTTGCATCAGCACACGTTCCTCTGCCTCAGTGATGATCTTTAAATTTTCTTTCAACAATTTAAACGAAGCAAAGAAAGGTAAAGAATTTAATTAAGCTAATTCAATACTTTCTTCTTTGTAACTGTGATATGTAGGCTGATTTCCCTCATTACACTACTGAAAATGAACATTTTCTAACAAAGAAAATGTAGTTGGTTGTTCTAGGAAGTCAACACCATGATCATCATCATATTCATAATATATAGGAAAATCAACAATATTTGCAATGTCATCTAACAAGAAAAAGCTTGGGACATCAACCTGCTCTTCAACAAGCTAATTTGAAAATTCATTTTCTTGACTGTCTACAAAAGAATACAGAAAAAAATTAGCCCCGTGCTTATCATGAGATGGATCATAAACTAAATTAGTATCAAAGAAATCTGGGAGAGTAGCTTGTTCTTCAAGCTGATCATCGTTCTTTGCAAACACATCCTTGTGACATCCTTCAAGAAAAATCATGACATGATCAACCTCCTGCATATTATGCACAGTATTTGGTTCCCCATCTTTCAATTTGTCATCCAAAATATAATTTTACAGCTCCTTACATTCTTGAATATTGTCTTCAACTTCTTGAACATTGTTGAACATGTGCTACAAATACATAGACTTCCTCTCCATCAAAAGAAAAGATAATTCTGGTTGAAAGGTTGTTACACAATGGAGAATGGAAACAACTTCAGAAGGTTGGATTTCTTTAGGCAATTTATAATAAAGACTATCAAAACTCCTATTGAAATTTGAGATGGTTTCATCTTTAATTCTTCTCATGGAATAAAACTCTAAAAGGAGTAGATCCCATGACTTTCTCTCACCCCAAAATATATGGAAAGCTTCCCTCAATTCATCTCATGAGATAATCGATTGAGGCTGCAAATGTTTGAACCATGCTTTGGCATCTGCTTGTAAGGACTGAGAAAAGGCCCTCATAGACACATCGTCATGTTCGATCTCAAAATGTTCTATAAAATGTTCAAAGGCCTGAATATGTTTTTCAGTTGACTTTCCGTCAAGCTCTCCATCGAATCGAGGAAGGTACTTATAATGTTTCAGAGGAGAGTCATGAAGGATGGAAGGAAATTTAAGAGGACTGTATGTTTCTTGAATCTTGGAAGCTGTAGGATTAAGAACAGAAAGTACAAGCTCAACTTTGGTTTGATTACTCTCACAAGAATGATCATGAACATCATATGGTTTAGAGGAAGGAGCTTGGTGAATATCAGCTATAAAAGAAGGAGGTATACCTATCATTTTCAATGAAGGATATACAAGGGTATATCTCTGGGATTCATTTGAATGCAATAAGTGAAGAAATATTCTTTTGAAAAACTCAAGAAAGGACAAGAAGATATTGATAAAACAGAAAATTAATTCTTGAAGTAAACTTAATTAAGGGGTAATGAGCCAATATTAGGGCTTAACATGCCCCTCCCCTTGAGACAAGTGTTGTCCACAATGCTTGAGTAACTCTAGATGCTTCTGTATAAAAGACTCATCTTCCCAAGTGGAATCTTCAGCCGGTAGTTTCCTCCATTTAATGAGATACTCTGAAATGGATCTATTCCTCAGTTGGCGAATTCTTGTGTCATTGATGGCTTCAGGCTCCAATATGATTTTTCCTTCCTCGTCAAGTTCTGGCAATATAGTTTGAACTGGGATCTTATCGCCTATAACCTTCTTTAAGAATGAAACATGGAAAACTAGGTGTACTCGTGAAGATGCAGGCAACTCCAATTTGTATGCCATAGTACCAATCTTTTGCAACATCTTATAAGGGCCATAGTAATTTGGTGATAAT
>JASDQU010101812.1:2150-17028 GCA_032191745.1 Picea mariana
TTTTAGAAATGAGATGCAAACTGACAAAAGAATTTAATTAATTAAAACTACCAAATGATTTTTGTGAAAATGATTGCTAATGAGAAAAAGACAAAAACATAATCATAATTTATACGAAATTAAACAGTTTATAAACAATAATGTTTTAATTTAAATTAAGGTTTCTATGTTTGTCTCTCCGTCATTCAAATTTGATAAAATGTGAATAAATGTCATAGACAAGATGTGTCGCAATAAAATTTATTCCTGTAAAATCATTGCTATTAATCCATGTCTTGAACCAATCCATTCTCATAGAAAATAAATTCAATAAGGAAGAGGTAATAACAAACTCCCAAATTATGAACCTCGTCCATCAACATCAAAACTCTGTAGAAAGAAAAAAGAAATAGCATTTGAATTTCATGAAATTCAAACAAAAACAAAAGAAAAGAATATAAAATCAAACCAACCTCAAAACAAAGCAAACCAGTACCAATCCAATCAAGTCAAAGGAAAAAAAAAATGAAGAATCCAAGTAAAATTTTGAGGGAGCCTAGATTTTGATTAAAAATAAAGAAGGGGGTTGTTGGGGCCCAACATAAGGTAGAATATGGATGATTATATATGACCATGATTCAACATGGATGATTAAAATTGAACATCATTGGACATGTTTACTATTTTTATTACAATGGATGATATTAGTCAGTTATTGTTAAGTATAGTAGACCTAGTTGACCAATTTTCAATATATGGTCTAACTATGTTTGACAACAATTCAGTGTCGTGACTATGGTTGACTATTTTTGAGGACCAATAAAAATGATTGACATTGGTTGATTATAGTTGACCATGTTTACCATTATTGACCATGGTTTTCCATATTTAAAACATGTTTAAATATGGTAGACTATGGTTGATTATGCTAGACTACATTGGTGATGGTTGACCATTTTTAAGCATAGTTAACCCACAATTGACCATATTTGTAATAATATTTACAATGGTTGATGATCATGGTATATGGTAAACTATACTTAACCATGGTTGAATATGRTTGACCATAGTAGACTATGATTGACCATGTCAATTATAGTAAGTTAAACTATAATTGATGGTGTTGATTATAGTTAACTATATTGATTATGGTAAATAATCCTAAAGTAAATGTTATTAGGTTATTTTGAATACAATTATTTAAAAAATATATAATTAACGTTTTCAAATTAAATCATAGTTTGACATATTAGTACTTTATTAATTTAACATATTAGTATTTTATTATTTTAATATGTTAATGTATTTTTAAATATTTTAATACTTATAAATGTATGAATGTTTTATTAATATTATAATTAATAATATTTTAATACTTTATTAATTTATTAATCCTTTGTTAATGAATTAATTAATTAACAATATTATTTAATTAAGAATAGAGAATTTCATAAGGTATTATACAAAATGATCTGAATAATTACAAAATGATATAGACAATAGAGAATTCGATAGTTAAAATTCATCCATGAAGAATATGATATTAATTAGATGATAATGTATTCTACAAAATGATATGGACAACATTTCGATAAGATGGGGATATTCTCTATTTACCCATAGAAGTGAGGGGGTAATAGGGATATTATTGGTTTAGCCTTCTATGTTGACAACATAAAATACATTACGATTCTTAGTTGAATAGGGGAAAATGAGTTGAAAAAGGGAAAAATGAAAATAATAATAGTGGGGATCATTATCCTGAGAATAATATTGCACTATGCTATCCTTTTCAAATAATTCACCAATTCTTATTTTTAGCCAAACCTTCATTACTTTTAACACTTCTACATCAAAAGTCTGTACAAGTTTTATTAATTTTTAAAATGGATAGAAGCAGACTAAGTAATATTGGAATATGAGTAAAAAAAATTTCATATATGTTATAATGTTTTGAAAAAATATTATATGTTTTATGGTTTAGGGATACAAACAAGAGAATGATATTATTCTAAGAAAAAGTGTCATATAAATCTTAAATGAAACAATCTAAAGTCTAACCTAAATACAAAAGAACATTTTTTACTCTAGAACTTCAATAGGTTTATGTGAACAATTTTAAAAACTACTATGTAAATAGATCTAATAATATGAACCATCATATGGTTCTAGAAATATATTGTAATATAATATTTCATAGAACTTGGAACTTTTATTAGCGATTCATGTCCTTTTATGTGATGCATTAAAATCATTCTTATTTGTGTTAATTGATATGGTCGAAGGTAAGATAAATAAGATATTTATATCCTATTTAGTATTTCCATAGGTCGTATGTAAAATGGAATTCCTACTCTACCAAACATGATATCTTTAAAATCTTATTTCAAGAACCACCTACATTGCTTATCTTGTAAAATAGGCCAAGAAAAACTATTATTACAATAAATATGAAAAAAAAAAAATTTACTTGAAATAACATTTTCTTCTTTCCATGCTTCTTCCTCGACCAAGCACTATAAATTTGCATATTATTTTGCAACGCTTATTTATCAATGATTGTAAGTGGTTAGTACATTTAAAGGCTACAAATTGTCCTCTAAGGTTACATTATAGGAAAGGAGTTCAATTTTAAAGAGCAAATTATAAAATACTTAAAATAATGTAACTCGTTGAGGAATAAATAAAAGTTTACTTTTTATATTTTATTGAACTTTAATATGTTTCAATGAATATACCTAGCATATATTAAAAACAAAACATTAGAAAATCAATATTGTTCTTATATTTTATGTATTATTATTTTACAAATATATTTTGCAAAAAACATTAAAAAATCATGGTTGTGCTTATATTTTATGTATTATTATTTTTTCTTTCTTGTTTTTAAGAAATGTTAATTTTTACATACTAATAATTATCTTTTCTATTTAACAATAATTTTCCATCTATATTGATATGATTTCGATAATAAAGGACATATGAACTGAGGGAGTGCCAATAATCCCCATATTAGTGAAATTAATAGCTAACTAGCAAAGATTCTTGAGAAACCCTTATAATTAATATAATCTCCATTGCTAATACAAGATCCAGCGTTGAGATTAGTCAAAATAGGGGTTTCGACATACATTTGGATTGGATTGACTTGTAAGGTAAAGATTCTTGAGAAACCCTTATAATTAATATAATCTCCATTGCTAATACAAGATCCAGCGTTGAGATTAGTCAAAATAGGGGTTTCGACATACATTTGGATTGGATTGACTTGTAAGGTATCAAGTGGTGCATTAAGAACACTCATAAAATGGTTTATGGAAAATAGATGACCACATTGCTTATTACATGGCCATTTCCTTGAACTATTAAAAAGAGAAATAGACTCATAATAAAGATTACATTGATGTTTTTTCCACGTGATAGAGATCGACACCAAATCACAAGGAAAAAAATCAAGTTTCTTGTTATTGTGTGTCTCTTGGGCCTTTGGTATTTTATTATTATTTATGATCCTCATTCCTAAACTTCAGTCAATCATCATTTTGTATTAAACATATTTCCATTTTTACAAGACATGTTTGGGGTTGGGTTGGGGATGATATTAACTACATTAGAATGGAAAATGACTAAGATACTCAAATATCACCAAATATTGAAGATATTTTAGAAGGAAATTGAAGGGGTGATCACCAAGAATTGTAAAGTGAATGAGCCAAAATGCAGAGAGCATGAAATACCTCCATTGTTTAGTGAGAGAGACTCTACAATTATACCTAGTGTTACCGCGAGTGATTCCTCATGAATATGTAGAGATTATGACATTAGGAGGATACAACATACCAAAGATAATAATTGTAATGGTAAATATATGGGATATAGGAAGGGACCCTAATGTGTGGTGGGTAGATTCTTCGAAATTCAATCCAAAAATATTTATTGAGGGTGGACTTATCAATTCAATACATCCATTAGACTTTAATATGGTCTAGTTTAGGTTAGGAAGGGGAGTATTCCTAGGGGATCCCATGTTTATTACTACAAATCATGATTCCACTTTATTGTGTGCCCCTAAACTAAACCTTTTGAGTGACCAAATCCATGGCCTACCCTCATGGAAATGTACAACCTATGGGTAAAAGTGTTAGGTTCCTACCATAACCCCCTTACTTACATACTTTATTAATGTATTCAAGGCCACCTTCCTTGAATAGGGCCCATTAAATAATCAATTAGTAGTCACTCATTGTAGAAAGGGTCAATAAGGCCCAAATTAGTTAGTCAACCTTCATTATAAGTGAGCATGTAGGTAGTTAATATTCTCTATGGATAGATATATATCGATTAAAAGGTTGTGCAACATTTTGTAAAGAATTGTTATTGTATTTGGAGCTTTTCTCTACTAGGTTTATTCCTTGAAGAAGCGAGTGAACATAACTCTCTATTTTTTATTATCAAGAGATATTTCTTAGGATTTATCTATTTTCTCTTTTGTCCTTTAGTTTTGCACTAATTTTTATGTGAATGCTATAATTGTTTTTTGGTCATGTACATTGGAAAAAGTGTCACGATATTTTCAAACTAGAACATGAAAATGAGTGTTAGTAGGTCTAAAAATGAATGACATTCCTCAACTTGTGGTGTTACCAAGTAAAACTTCTATACCACCCCATTACCCATGTGTCGACTGATGATAAATCATATTACCTATGACTATACACAATGAATTCAACACATTAAACACTTCTATAATTATAAATTAAGGCATATTTTATTCACATATCATATTATAATATCCTAACTTACTTCATATTCCATACAATGTTGATGCAATCCCATGTCAATGTACAACTATGGATTTGCACCCGCACTAGAAAAACCATTAGTGGCACCTGAAAATTAATGCATCTAAAATACATGTGTATGTTCATTTCAACATTTCACAACCATATGAATTGATAAGGTCAAAAAATCATATAAATGTACATTTTATCCATCCATGTTATATTATTATCATAAACATAACTCATAAAAAAATTAAATAAAGCCAATCAAAATAGTTAAGGAGTTTGAGTTTGATCATCATAAGACATGTCAATAAACCATGTCATTTCATAAACAAAAATGCCCTCAAATAATAAGATCCAATCTATCAAACTAGTAAAAGAAAAAGAGGCATTGCACTAACAATATATGAACAAAGGTAGTTGTGGTCAATTGAGACTAATCACGATTCACTATGTTTGGACATAGTTACTATATTTTACTAACTAAGAATAGATGATAAAATTCAATTTTGACAAACACGAGTTGATGATGATTAACTAGGTTTAGCGATAGTTACTATAGTTGACTATGGTGAAGTCTATTTACTAATCATGAATATGAATGATTATAGTTGACTATGATTGAACATTGATTATTACACTTGAAAATAGCTGGACATATGATACATATGGATGTCGGTGGCCTCCCATCTATTCCAACTGGTTCATTTTGGAAGTTTTCTAGTTTGGCAGTTTTTTCCTAGTTTTCGGATCCCCGACTTCCGGGGTCGTTTTGAGGCCCTAAACAACGTTTTTAGGGCTCGCCATAGTTAGATTGCAGACATAGTCAGAGTATAAAGAAAACATGTGTATTCCTCGGTATACCTTTCTAGCGGGCTAGCGTGTGTCTAAAATGAAGATCATATGCAAAAGTTATGACCCCAAAAAGTTGATGTTCTAGTTTACCCCAACGGGGGCCCACATGAATTTTGGTGATTCATCTCCTAGGGTTAGGTTTTTGGATGTCTAGGGTTTTGGAATTCATGCTTATTTTAAAAAGGCCTTGAGAGAATCATTGTACTCATATTCTTGTGAATGAGCGCATCTGTCACATCTCTTCTCAAAGATAAGCCTGGACACCATTCTAGCAAGCTTGTTTTCTACTGCATTTTACAGTTTCAACTTATTTCTTTATTGAATAGAAACTAGTTTTACCATATCTATGTTAAGCATCTTTTAATAGTAATCTGTGTTCATTTCATTCTACTTGTAAAATCTAGATCAGTGGTATCAGAGCGATCTTATCCTTGTTGTTCTTAATTCATGTCCTCAATGAGGTCAGGCTATCAATAATTGAGACTCGATCTTGTTTCTCTTGAGGACAAAACCTCTCACACGACCAAGAGACCTCTCATGGTGGGAGAAAATAAAGATGACGTGACATGAGATCATTTCAAAATGTTTCTCCAGGAAGCCCTCACGTAACAGAGGAATGCGATGTTGGATAGTTTTGCGCAAATTCTTTTGCGGCTACCAATAGATGACACATCTTTCACAAGAGGAGGCGTCACCCCCTTCAAGGTTCAAATCAAATTTTATATTGCTATATTTGAAGTTCAGATAGACAAAAATGTTGTAGACAAATGGTTTAATCTACTAGAAGGGAATTTCTCTGTCCATAACTTTTCGAATAGAGAAAAGATTACTTTTTCACTCCTCAAAATCATTCCCCATGTCAAAGATTGGTGGGAGATGTTCTGTGAGCAAAATGAAATAGAGGAACCCTCATTATTTACAGTCGTGGTCACCTGGGAGTCCTTAAGGGATGATATTAAGGAACAATACTACTTTGTCGGAAGTTATGATGACCTGTATACAAAATGGACCACACTGTGGTAAGAAAGAGACCAAGCAGTGCCCGAGTTCAGAAATATCTTCCATGCTTTGCGCACCAAGCTGGGTATCAAAGATTATGAGTGAAATCTAGTGCTCAAGTATTGTGGTGGTCTGTATAGATACATCCAAGATGAAAATGGATTTTATGGGCATCTTGTCCTTTGGAGAGGACTATCGATATGTCATTAAAATCAAGGAGAATTTTAAACAAAAGACGCGACAACTTGGACCTGAAAACCCCTCATAGAAAAATCAAGGAAAGGGTGACCCCAACCCGCAAAAAAAAGGACAGAGAAAATATGGAAAGCCTTAAGATAACCAGTCCAAGCTACAAGAAAAGAAGGACACCTGAAAGGAAAAGAAAGACATTGAGAAGTGGTACGACTTCCATAAGAGCCCTGGCATAACATTGTTGATTTCCACTCAAAGTAGTCATTGATGGTTGAGGTGAAAGCCTATGAATAAGATCTTGGTTCTGAATCTGAGTCAAAATGAAAAAGGGGCATACAAATCATCAACATAGAACCCAGTGCTACCATTTCTACCACCAAGCTCCATCCTGGTGAACCAGACAACCCAGAGGAAGGAGAGCACCTTTTTCATTCATAAATGTGGGTGAAGGGTACCTTGCCTCACTTCATCATTGATAGTGATAGCTATAAGAACCTCATCTTAACAAAGGTCATCAAGCATCTAATCCTATCGAAAACTCCACACCCACATCCCTACACCATTCGGTGCCTCCACCAAGGAAGCAATCTCTGTGTCAGAAAATAGTATCGATTATCGTATGACATTAAGCCCTTCAAAGACGAGGTATTGTGTGATGTTTCTCCTCTCAAAGTTTGTAATGTTATTTTGGGCCAAATGTATTTATGGAAACATCATGCTGTATATGAGTCTAGGCCTCGCAGTGTTATTATTACTTTGAAGTATAAATTATAGAGGATACCCAAGGCAGTCCCGCCTAGTGCTATTTCCTTGATCTCTACCAAGAAATGTAGGAAAGTCATATCTTAGACCGAGAAGTTTGTCTTCTTCATGCTTCTTTCTCAGAGTGAGAGAAATATTGTAGCCACATCTAGGGCCTCTATGACCGACCTCTCCACACAGAAGAAGTAAGTGGATAAGGTCATGGAAGAATACTCATATATATTCTCCTCACCTATCAGGGTACCTCTTCACTGTCAGGTCAAGCATACCATTGATACGACCCCCAGCGCACCACTTCTCAATGGGACAGTCTATCGTCCCTCTCTATTAGAGAATGAGGAAATAAATAAACAAATCCAATAACTTATCCACAAGGGGCACATGCATCCCATCTCATCACCTTGTGGGTGACCAATCATGATGGTATAGAAAAAATACAGGCCCTGGTGACTCTGCATTCATTACCAAGACCTGAATAAAATCACAGTAAGGAATCGGTACCCGATTCCCTGAAACGACAACCTCTTTAATCATATCATGGGGGCCAAGTACTTTATTAATATTGATATTAAGTATGGATATCACCAAGGCCCAATAGAATAGATAGATGTATGGGAGACTACCTTCAAGTCAAAAGAAGGTCTTTTTGAATGGTTGGTCATGCCCTTTGGTTTGACAAATTATCCAACAAATTTCATGAGGATGATGGACAACATCCTGTGACCTTTCACCAATAATTTTTTAATGGTGTATATGGATGACATACTAATCTACAACAAGACTTGGGCAGAACACTTGCAACATATTCAACAGGTTTTTCACATCCTGCGACAACACAAGCTATATGCTAGCCTGAAAAAATGCTCCTTCAACATGGACAAGGTCCATTACCTGGGCTACATCATTGATTAACATGGTGTACATGTGGATCCATCCAAGATCTAGGTCATCTGTGACTGGCCATCACCAACCACACTCAATGAGTTTCAGATCTTCTTGGGCCTTGCCAATCTCTATCGCACGTCATGTTGGGATTGTCCCATATTGTGAGGCCCTCAACCTAGTAACCAGGGGTGGTGGTAAGGAAAAATTTGTGTGGGGCATGTACCAACAACAAGTGTTCGATGATTTGAAGAAGTGCTTGTGCTCAGCCCTAGTAATTGCATTACTGGACCTGCAACAACCCTTTGAGATCAATACAAACACTTCAAACTATGTTGTGGGTGTCATTATCACTCAGCATGAACACCCCATGGACTATCATAGTGAGATAGTATTAGATGTTGTCCATAATTACCCTACTTATGACAAATAAATGTACTCCATTATGCAAGTTTTCCACCAATGGAGAAATAGCATTCTTGGGAAGGAGACAATCATCCACACTGATCATAAGCCACTGCAGTTCATGAATACGCAAGAAAAATTGTAGAATGAATGCCATTAGAAGTGGTTCACATACTTGCAACAGTTCCACCTCAACATCAAGTATAAAACATGAAGTACCAACCAGGTCATTGATTTCCTCATCTAACCTTCAGTTGCGACAGTCACCACAGTGATAAACGCTTTTCACCACTAGATCTCTAGATGGACCAACCTCTATGAGATAGACCTTGACTTTTTCACCACCTACCAAATGTTGGACGCAAACTCATTTTTCTATAATTTCCATCTTCAGGATGGGTTGTTGTTGTTGGATCATGTTGTCATTGATGACAATGGTTTGATTGATTGATGTCAAGTGATTGATTGATGTCGAAGGATTGATTGATTGATGATTGATGTAATATAATATGTATTTTCCTTTATGAGAATGCATAGATGAAGATGGATCAATGAGTTGTCATTGATATGATGAAGATGGATCAATGAGTCGTCATTGATACACGATGAAGATGGATCATTATGGCTTCATTGGTATATGATGCATTGTTGGAAAAATGTATATATGACTCATTATTGTCTTATCATGATTGGTAAGGTGCACAAATAGATGAACTCCAAAGTGGTCCCCTTATGGTGAAATCCCTCACAGGAAGATGTTTTGTGGATTGAGTTATCCTAGAAGAATGATTGGAGGACCCTTCCTCTCATTATTTTCTTATCATGATTAATAAGGTGAACAAATGGATGAACTCCAAATTGGTCCCCTTATGGTGAATGCCCTCATGGGAAGACTCTTTACAGATTGAGTTATCCTATAAGAATGGTTGGAGGACCCATGCTTGTATGTGGAATAATGAGATGAAGATCAAGGAAATTGTTGGTGAAACTATCCTATATGGATAGTGCTTGTCATGCCATTTTTGGTGGTATGTGGAATGTCACATAACTCCTCATGGTTTGAGAGTTATGGCCTTACGAAGATGAAGGACCCCCAGATGAAGGTTTGAAGCCCCAAAGGTCAAAGAAGTCAAAGTGACTTAAAATAGGAAATCAGTATTTAAATGATAAAGTAAGGTGACAAAGTCAAGGTGGATTATTTAAATAATAAAGAGAAGTTAAAAAAAATAATCAAGAAATGATAGAGTAAGATGAGAAAATCAAGAAGGAATATTTAAATGATAAAATATTGGAGAAATTTCTATTTATGGAAAGTGGTTCACCCTAAAATAAGGAAAATAGGTTAAGTGACCTAGAAATGGGTTAAGTGACCTAAAAATGGGTTAAGTGACCTAGAGTATGAAAGTATAAATAAGATAGAAATGGTCTCTTGTAGATCATCCTTTTGGTGGATCAATGGAGAGCTTCTTGTGAGAATATCTTTTGGAGTATTGATGGAGAGCTTCTTGTGAGAGATTCTTGAGCATTTTTGGTGTGGAACACTTGAGAAAGTTGAATATGTATAGGTTACTAAGGTAACCAAGTATATCTGAGCTGAATTTCAGAAGGAAGATGAAGAAAAAAGGGCCGGAATTGAAGGGAGGATAAATTCTTTTGATGATGCTTTCTAAGGTATGTTATTTACAGGTCATCTCACCATTTTCCTATAAAAAAAATTCTATAATGATTCAGACCGTGAAATTGCTATGACATTGAGAAAACATAACCAAGTATTTGTGGTAACAAATTCATCTTGTGGGTCATTTTATTTTGGGAGTTACACTCCGTGGAAAATAGGGTTTGTGGCTAGTCCTAAACTAGTCAAAAACAAGGGTTTCGGGTAAAAACGTCATAACTTCTTTATAATAGATCAATATTCAGTGAGACCAAATGTTTTGATTAGGGTACATGATGTAGTATGTTTTGTAATTCTTTCATATCAATGAAACAAATATTTTTTGTGGACCACGCTCTACAAGGTCACTCTCTAGAATAAGACATAATTCAACAAGGTATGCCATTTTTGCTATAATGCCTTTTCTGAGAGGTTCCAAGTAGTGCCACATGGAGGAATTGTATAAAACACAATGAGTAACAATTTGTATCAATTTCATATATTTTTTCATTACACGTAAAAAGTTATGATTATTTCAAGTTGGGGTTGTTCACTAATCCAAAACTAGTCATAGTTGAGACAAACAGTTGATGAGTTGGCACATACATGAGGTGTATAGTTGATGATGTTGGTACATATTGATGAGTCATTTTTGCTGAGTATTTGACACATAATTTTTATATACTTGGTACATGGTTGGATGCACTTGTTTATGGTACAAGTTGTTTGGCACAGGTTGGTGCATGGTTGATGCACTTGTTTATGTTGATAGATTGATATTTGTTGAGGATTGTTGTCTCATCTCACTTGGTGATAATAATGTAAGTTGAGTATTGCATATAGAGATGGTGCTCTTGCATATTTGTACTCTATTCAGTTGTTGTTGAAATATGCCCGGATTGAAGTCCATAGTAAAAAGAAAAATTGTACATACATCTTGTGTTCTTTGTGTTCCTTGTGGAGATGATTTGTTGATGATATGTTTCTGATATGTATTCACATCTAACTGATTATAAATGACAAAAATGAGTAATGAGAAAATGTTGAATGTTAACTAAGGAGGTTTTGTGTAAGAGGGAAAGTTTGGGAAAAATATCCCCACACTCATTCACCCCCCCTCTAAGTGTGGTAGGTGTGTCCAACAATTGGTATCAGAGCTAGCCTTCACTACAAGCCTTAAAAAGATTGAAGGAGATCCATAGACACACAAATGAATGATGAAATACCAATCCTTGATGAGGAAAACTATTCTACTTGGATAATAGTGATGAGAGTGTATTTGAAGACAATGGGAGCAATTGCAACTCAAAGGGAAGGAAAGAAGAATTATGCATTGGATCTCAATACCATTATTAGTGGACTTTCAAACCCTATCAAAGAGAGAATGGGACAATGCACTTCCACCAAGGATCTATGGCTAAAGCTAGAGGAGACATATAAAAAAAAATAAAGAATATGTTGTAGACCACTCCGTCAAGATTATCAAAGGTAAAGAATCTCTAACTCTTGATTGCATATGTGATTAGTTTAAAAGAAAAGAATCATGTGATGATGTTTGCAGGAAGGAGGATATTGAATATACCTCAAATGAAGGTAAAGAATCTCCAAATACTCTTGATTTCATTGATTCAAAATGTGATGATGTTGAATTTTTCTCAAGTGAAGAAGATGATCTAGAAATAGTTTGTGTAAAGTTTGATGATAGTTATCCCATGGAAAGAATAGAAGAAAATCTATTAGAACTTCAAAAGGAAATTGAAGAGGGTTTATATAGATATAGAACTGATCATTTTTATACACACTATAACTATCTTTCGGATAACACTAAAAATTTTCTTAGGAGGAGTCAAAGGTACATCTTGATGTTAAAGGAAATGCTCAAAGAGAGCAATAAGAATCAACTAGAAGAAAAGGAAGAAGAAATCACAAGACTAAAGAATGAAAAAGAAAATGTGAAGGTAGATGATGAGATTAGAAAAAGTTTTGAAACTATTGTCCATGTCAAGACCCAAATTGAAGAAGCCAAAAGAATAGAGGAACTATTGAAGAATCAAATAAATGAAAAGGAAGAGTCATGTTGTAAGCTAGAAGCTGAAATTGTTGACCTTAGAAAGAAGGTAGAAAATTCAAACAAATTCTTGAATAGCTCACTAATATTGGATGAGATCTTAGAAAGTAAAATATCACCATATGATAAATCAGGTCTTGGATAAAAAGGAGAAGATACACATGCTGAAAAAAACACCTCAAAGGAGTATGAGGTAAGTCCATGAAAGAAGGAAGACAATGTTTCAAAGAAACCATCTACACAAGGCAAAGCAAATTTCAAAAGAACAAAGAAAGGAAGACATCAAAAAGCTATGTTTGGGACACCAAAGCAAAGGTATGAAAGTCTTTTTCATGGGTATTGTTATTGATGTAATGGATATGGTCACAAATGTTTTGAATGTAGATATTATGAAAGGAGATATAATGGATGATTTCATAACATCATGAGGTGTTGGAGATGTGATCAAGTAAGACATATTGTTGTTCACTGTAACTCCATGAGATGCTACAACTGTAGTGGATTTGGTCACAAATCCCAGGAGTGCTAGAACACAAGAAGAAAGTCCATGATGAGGAATTCACATAGCATAGCTAGAAGAGGGAATGAAGTAAGAACGGGAGACATATTTGAAAAGATGGATGCTCAGAGCTCAAGTCCTGAGGAGTAGAGGAACTTATAGAAGTGGGTGAAGAAGACAGACCAGTCAGAACATAATGAAAGACTGAAGGGAAGCTCAAGTATGTCATCTACTGAGGCATACGCAGGATGACCTTGTATAGGTCATGTACATACATGATCTGTTGTGTAGCAGACCATGTATATGTGGTAAAGCCTTGAGAAAAAGGCTATGCACATGGATTGCATCTTGATGTGATGGTATAATACTTTGTTGCAGGGTCTAACATTGTTTGTTGTAGGTTATGACACTATTTGCTGCAGGTTTAAGTGTTCATCTATTTGATTATGTAAAATAAAATCTCCAGTGGATGACACTAACCCATGAGTATGGATTGATGTTGATCTGTTGGTGTACATAGATGGTACATATTTGAGTTTCATTGATATATCTTATGATGTATTATTGGAAGCATATGTTGATATCATGGTGCATGCATTTTTCATGTTGATTGGGCTACATATTGGTACCTATGGTTGGTGAGTTGATGAGGTGATCATGTTGTACATCATTGTTCATCTATAGTTGATGCATGATTGGTACTTTTCTAGTACATTGGAAGAGGCACCTACTAGAAGTTTGATTGACACATGTTTTATTGAGGATTTGGCATACATATATGGGATTCATCATTTTGTGGTATTGGTGCATGATAATGTACATGTTTGGTACACTCATAGATGGCATATGCTTGATGATACTGCACCATTGGTACAACTTGATTAGCACAGCAATTGGCATTTGTTTGAGATACCTGATTGTGGCACTTGGTTCATGATGGAGACATATCATAAACGATATGATACATTGTTTGGCATGTTGGTAGATTCACATGGTTTGCATATTGGTGGATGCACATGGTTGGCATATTGGTATATGCACATGTTTGCATGTTGATAAAGACATATGATTGATACATTCCATGGATGATATCTTTTGTCACATTGCATGATGTTGATGTACATAGGTGTTGTGCATGATAAGCACACATTTTGTACAAGATGTACATGGTTGATGCTTTTCTCATGATTCTTTATTCATTGTTGACATATATTTTGCTTCATGATGCTTGGTATGGCATGAGTTTGATTCATGAACAGGTCCAAGGATCATTATATGGTAGCACAATGTTCATCTTGCAGAAAAGATAGGGGAGACATACCCAAAGGGGGAGTCATTCTTCTTCCCATGATTCTAGGTGGAGATATTTATCAAATCCATACCTAGAAAAGAGCCCTATACTTGAAGAAAGAGTACAGGAGCATAATTTTAGGGGGAGCAATGGTCACAGGGGGAGTATGTTTGATGTATCTTCAACATTACTTCATAGTGATATCCTTTGTTCAAAAGGGGAGATATTATTCAGAGGAAGATCAAAGGAATTCAGATAGGGGGAGCAGCCCCAAGGAGAGTTCAAGCAAGGGGAGTAGCCCAAAGATGAGAATGACCCTTTTCCATTGATGTGAAAGGGGGAGAGTTAATCACATTGATGTGATTGATGTTTATTGATGGGGAGAGATAGTCACATTGACTATTGATGTAGAGCATGCCTTATCTACATGTTGACATCAATAATTGGTAATTGGTGTTGACATCAATGTTGGTATTGCCATCAATGCCAAAGGGGGAGATTGTTGGAT
>JASDQU010101812.1:29028-54034 GCA_032191745.1 Picea mariana
CACTAACCCATGAGTACAGATTGATGTTGATTTGTTGGTGTACATGGCTGGTACATATTTGAGTTTCATTGATATATCTTATGATGTATTATTGGAAGCATATGTTGATATCATGGTGCATGATTTTTCATGTGGATTGGGATAGATATTAGTACATATGGTTGGTGATTTGATGAGGTGATCATGTTGTACATCATTGTTGATATATAGTTGATGCATGATTGGTACGTTTCTAGTACATTGGAAGAGGCACCTACTAGCAGTTTGATTGGCACATGTTTTATGGGGGATTTGGCTTACATATATGGGATTCATCACTTTGTGGTATTGGTGGATGGTAATGTACATGTTTGGTACACTCATAGATGGAATATGCTTGATGATACTACACCATTGGTACTACTTGATTAGCACAACAATTGGCATTTTTTTGAGATACCTGATTGTGGCACTTGGTTCATGATGGAGACATATCATGAGTGATATGATACATTGTTTGGCATGTTGGTAGATGCACATGGTTGGAATATTGGTAGATTCACATGGTTGGCATATTGGTGGATGCACATGGTTGGCATATTGGTAGATGCAGATGTTGGCATGTTGATAAAGACATATGATTGATACATTCCATGGATGATATCTTTTGGCACATTGCATGATGTTGATGTACATAGGTGTTGTGCATGATAAGCACACATTTTGTACAAGATGTACTTGGTTGATATTTTTCTCATGATTCTTTATTTCATTGTTGACATATCTTTTGCTTCATGATGCTTGGTATGGCATGAGTTTGATACGTGAACAAGTCCAAGGATCATTATATGGTAGCACAATGTTCATCTTGCGGAAAAGATAAGGTAGACTTACCCATAGGGGGAGTCAAACTTCTTCCCATGATTCTAGGAGGAGATATTTATTAGATGCATACCTAGAAAAGAGCCCTATACTTGAAGAAAGAGTACAAGAGCATAATTTCAGGGGGAGCAATGGTCACATGGGGAGTATGTTTGATGTATCTTCAGCATTACTTCAGAGTGATATCCCTTGTTCAAAAGGGGAGAGATTATTCAGAGGAAGATCAAAGGAATTCAGATAGGGGGAGTAGCCCCAAGGAGAGTTCAAGCAAGGGGAGCATCCCCAAGATGAGAATGGCCATTTTCCATTGATGTCAAAGGGGGAGAGTTAATCACATTGATGTGATTGATGTTTATTGATGGGGAGAGATAGTCAAATTGACTATTGATGTAGAGCATGCCTTATCTACATGTTGACATCAATAATTGGTAATTGGTGTTGACATCAATGTTGGTATTGCCATCAATGCCAAAGGGGGAGATAGTTAGATCATGTTGTCATTGATGCCAATGGTTTGATTGATTGATGTAATTGATTGATGTCAAGTGATTTATTGATGTTAAAGGATTGATTGATGATTGATGTAATATAATATGTATTTTCCTTGATGACAATGCATAGATGTAGATGGATCAATGAGTTGTCATTGATATGATGAAGATGGATCAATGAGTTGTCATTGATACATGATGAAGATGGATCGTTGTGGTTTCATTGGTATATGATGCATTGTTGGAAATATGTATATATGACTCATTATTGTCTTATCATGATTAATAAGGTGCACAAATGTATGAAATCCAAAGTGGTCCCCTTATGGCGAAAGCCCTCACGGGAAGACACTTTGTGGATTGAGTTATCCTAGAAGAATGGTTGGAGGACCCTTGCTCTCATTATTTTCTTATCATGATTGATAAGGTGCAAAAATGGATGAACTCCAAAGTGGTCCCCTTATGGTGAAATCCCTCACGGGAAGACGTTTTACAGATTGAGTTATCCTAGAAGAATGGGTGGAGGACCCATGATTGTATGTGGAATAATGATATGAAGATCAAGGAAATTGTTGGTGAAACTATCCTAGATGGATAGTGCTTGTCATTCCATTTTCGGTGGTATGTGGAATGGCACATAATGCCTCATGGTTTGAGAGTTATGGCCTTACGAAGATGAAGGACCCTTACATGAAGGCTTGAAGCCCCCAAGGTCGAAGAAGTCAAAGTGACCTAAAATAAGAAATCATTATTTAAATAATAAAGTAAGGTGACAAAGTCAAGGTGGATTATTTAAATAATAAAGAGAAGTAAAAAAAAAAATCAAGAAATGATAAAGTAAGATGAGAAAATCAAGAAGGAATATTTAAATGATAAAATATTGGAGAAATTTATATTATGGAAAGTGGTTAACCCTAAAATAAGGAAAATAGGTGAAGTGAACTAGAAATGGGTTAAGTGACCTAGAGGATGAAAGTATAAAAAAGATAGCAATGGTCTCTTGTAGATCATCCTTTTTGTGGATCAATGGAGAGCTTCTCGTGAGAATATCTTTTGGAGTATTGATGGAGAGCTTATTGTGAGAGTTTCTTGAGAATTTTTGCTGTGGAACACTTGAGCATATTGAATATGTATAGGTGACTGAGGTAAACAAGGATATCTAAGCCTAATTTCAGAAGGAAGGTGAAGAAAAGAGGGCTGGAATTGAAGGGAGGATAAATTCTTTTGATGATGCTTTCTAAGGTGTGTTATTTACAGGTCATCTCACCATTTTCTCTATAAAAAAAAATTCTATAATGGTTCAGACCATGAAATTACTATGACATTGAGAAAACATACCCAAGTATCTGTGGTAAAAAATTCATCTTGTGGGTCATTTTATTTTGGGAGTTACATTCCGTGGAAAATAGGGTTTGTGGCTAGTCCTGAAACTAGTCAAAAACATGGGTTTCGGGTAAACACATCATAACTTGTTCATAACAGATCCAAATTCAGTGAGACCAAATATGTTGGTTAGGTTAAAGGACATAGTATGTTTTGTAACACTTTAATATCAATGCAATGAATATTTTGTGCGGGCCATGCTCTACAAGGTTGCTCTCTAGAATATGCCATAATTCAGCAAGGTATGCCATTTTTGCTATAGATCCTTTTATGAGAGGTTCCAAGTAGTGCCACCTGGAGGAATTGCATAAAACATACTAAAGAACATTTTGTATCAGTTTCATATATTTATTCATTACATGGACACAGTTATGATTATTTCAAGTTGGGGTTGTTGACTAATCCAAAACTAGTCATGGTTGAGACAAACAGTTGATGAGTTGGCACATACATGAGGTATATAGTTGATGATGTTGGTACATATTGATGAGTCATTGTTGATGAGTATTTGAAACATGATTGGTATATACTTGGTACATGTTTGGATACACTTGTTTATGGTACAGGTTGATTACAGGTTGTTTGGCAGAGGTTGGTGCATGGTTGATGCACTTGTTTATGTTGACAGATTAATATGTGTTGAGGATTGTTGCCCCATATCAGTTGGTGCTGAGAATGTAATATGAGTCTTTCATATAGAGTTGGTGCTCTTGTAGAGTTGTACTCTATTCATTTTTTGCTGAAAAACCTCTGGATTGAAGTCCATAATAAAAAGAAAAATTGTACATACATCTTGTGTTCTTTGTGTTCCTTGTGGAGATGATTTGTTGATGATATGTTGCTGATATATGTTGTTGATATGTATTCACATATAGCTGATTATAAATGAAAAAAATGAGTAATGGGAAAATGTTGAATGTTAACTAAGGAGTTTTTGTGTAAGAGGGAAATTTTGGGAAAAAGATCCCCACACTCATTCACCCCCCCCTCTAAGTGTGGTAGGTGTGTCCAATAGTTGTGCCATCTTGGCCATCTTTGCATTCCATCAAGAAAGTGAGAGAAGATGATTTGGGAAGCCCACTATAGTCGGGTGGAAGGACACTTCGACGTTGAAAATACAATGGTAGTATTGCAAAAGCATTTCTATTGGTCGAAACTTCGGCAGGATGTGGGGAAGTATATTAGGTCTTGCACTACCCATGGATGTTGCACTAACCCTTGCGTCCACCTTGGATGAATTGTCCCCTTCTCCAATTGAATCTAACAAAGACACTCGGTTCATTGAAAGGATACAACACATCTGCCAACAGGTTCAGGATATTTTACATAATTCCAGTGCCAAGTACAAGCAGTGCCATGATCAACATCGTGTGCCACATAAGTTTCATGTGGGAGACAAAATTTTGTTCCAATTGTAGAAAGAATGCCTTACAGGGCCCCATCAGAATTATATCCCACTTCGTTATGGACCTTACACCATCATCAAGGTTGTGGGTGACAATTATTTTAAACAAAAGAGTTCTCCTTTCCTTGGCCTGCACCCATTGTTCAACGTGGCTCTCCTTCGATCATATTTCCCACCATTATTGGACACTTCAAAGATAACATAATAGTTGACACCAACAGATGTCAACCTTGAATTCATGCAACAAGAATCCAGTGATCAGATTGTGGACACACAGATCAAGGGAACTCGACAACAAAGGATCCAACTTTATCAAGTTGCGAAAGCAGGGCAACTCTTGCACTAAGGCAAGTGGCTCACCCGGGGCCAAATTAAACAGAAATTTCCTCATCTAATCGGGGTACTCAACGCAATAGAGACCATTTCTTCCTAATGGGGGAGGATTGATCCATATGGATTTCTATGGCCTCCCACCTATTCCAGCTAGTTCACTTTGGCAGTTTTCTAGTTTGGAATTTTTTTCCTAGTTTTCGGGTCCCCGACTTCCAGAGCTGTTTTGAGGCCCTAAACTACATTTTTAGGGTTCTCCATTGTCAAAACTTACATAGAGTTAGAGTATAATGGAAACATGTGTAGTCCTCACATAGACCTTTCCAACGGGCTATTGTGTCCCTAAAAGAAAGATTGTATGCAAAAGTTACCACCTCGGGAAGTTCATGCACTAGCTTACCCCAACGGGGCCCACGTGACTTTTGACGCTTCATCTCTTAGGGTTAGGTTTTTGGATTTCTAGGGTTTTTTCATTCATGATTATTGTAAAAATTCCTTGAGAGCCTCATTTTACTCATTTTCTTGCGAATTCACACAACCGTCACATCTCTTCTCAGAGATAAGCTGCCACCATTCCAACAAGCTTGTTTTCCACTGCATTTTACAGTTTCATCTTATTTACTTATTGAATAGAAACCAATTTTATTGTATTTATGTTAAGCATATTTTAATAATAATATGTATTCATTTTTCTCTTCTCATAAAATCTGGATCACCATGTTTACTATTTTTATTACTATGGATGATATTAGTAGGTTATTGTTAAGTATAGTAGACCTAGTTCAGCAATTTTCACTAGATGGTCTTACTGTGGTTGAAAACAATTCACTCTGGTGACTATGGTTGACTATTTTTTAGGATCAATAAAAATGATTGACATTGGTTCATTATAGTTGATCATGTTTACCATTGTTGACTATGGTTTTCCATTTTTATAACAAATTTAAATATGGTTGACTATGGTTGATTATGATAGGCTATGTTGGTGATGGTTGATTATGGTTGGCCATTTTTAAGCATAGTTGACCCATAGTTGAGCATATTTACAATAATATTTACTATGGTTGATTATCATAGTATATGGTAAACTATACTTAACCATGGATGACATAGTAGACTATGTTTGATCATCTTGATTATAGTAAGTTAAACTATAATTGATGATGATGAATATGTCTAACCATATTTATTATGGTAAATAATCCTAAAGTAAATGTTATTGAGTTATTTTGAATACATACATATACATATACATACATACATATATATATATATATATATATATATAATTTAAAATGATGATGATGTAGACTTACGATACTTGTCGACCAGACTCACATGTGGAGTAGAGGGGTCATGCATGAATAATAAAGACATAGAGGGAGAGGTGTGGATAGTATCCCTGCCACAGCCTAATAGCACTCCCTCTGTGGCTCGAACTGTAGGTTAACGATTACCTATTTTGAGAAGACCAATGATGCCATGAAGGAAGACTACGACAGTCGCTCACGATGATTCTAAGGGGCACAGAATAAGGAAGGGGCCTTATTCCTTAGAGGCCCTTAGTCTCCCACAAGATCACATGACGAAGTATTGACTCCATGGGTTTTTGATGTCTACCAAGTCAGTCAAGAGGCGAGTGAAACCATTGGAGAATGTAGCGCGTCCTAAAGGGAACGTTGTGCAAGGGAAACACAATGAGACGAGTGGCATCCTTGGAGCACCTAGTGCATCCTAAAGGGCATGTCACATTGTTAACTATTGATCTTATGCTTCCATTTATGTACTTTTGATTGTGCAAAGAAGGTGTTTTGCTTAGCATTTTATTCGAGAACTTAATTTCACGATAGCCTTAAGATCACTTCTTGAATTGATTCCATTGGCAACCGATCCCTGAATGTTATGACTGTCATGTTGGTTTTATTCATTTATTGTGAAGATATAGTTCTTTATACTTCATCCTCATCCCTAGTTCATCAGTCCACACCTGAGTAGTCAGTCAGGAGTCGGATCGATGGTCGTCACTTCGGTGTTAATAGACCTATAGATCCTAATAACTTGCTTTTCTGTGCGTGGATGAAGAGCGAAGGATGTTTCTGCCCAGCCATCTACCCTTGTTGATTGTTCCAGGTTGAGTGATTGTCTTGTGTGTTGATGCGATTGTAAAATTTTACGATTCAATGCTTGATCGCAAATTTTTACTCTACCTTGGGCCACTCTGGACTGTGTTTTATTCTTTTATTACTATATAACGGTTGAATTCTATTACTCTTATTACTATGTTTTCTTCTGCGTTTTACCTACGTCTTGATGGACGAATTACTTTTATCTTTTTACTCTGAAATTTTATTCCTTACAAACTGGCGAAATTTCGCTTTGCAATTTAATACTTGACTTAAAATTTTCCTCTGCAATTTCATTACGCTTTAAGGAGAATTTACCTTGCATTTATGAGAATGAGAATCATTTTTTTGATGATTCATTTCGGAATGGTTTATCCTTGTGCCTTTGGTTGGATCATCCCTACGCTTTTAATTTCTTCACCTTGGAATTTTGTTGCGCCTTAGTTGATAAAATCTTTGCAACTTTGCAATGACATTTCCCATTTTTTTAATGGAGATCTCTGTGTTTTTATTCCAACGTTGAGATTCTA
This sequence comes from Picea mariana, assembly GCA_032191745.1. NCBI lineage: Eukaryota > Viridiplantae > Streptophyta > Pinopsida > Pinales > Pinaceae > Picea > Picea mariana. Next base: position 36,152 of record JASDQU010101812.1, read on the forward strand.
ACCTTGTCTTTTTTAATGTTAGACCACTACTTGCACACCGATTCCCTTTTGAAGACCCCATCTTTTACCCAACATTTTTTTTTACTGAACTCAACAGTTTCTTTAGAAAAAATTGACACACAATAATTTTAATATGGAAGCAATTTTTCAGTCACTATTAGAATTAGCAAAATTTTTATTCACAGTTAATTGAAGGGTAAGCATTTGTATTTTCAGCAATTTTATAACTAGTGGTAGTGATTTTTATTATCAGTTAAAAAAAAAGAAGGAATGGACAGCGAACCCTGAGCATATCTGTACTTAATGATTACATCTTTCCACTATCAACTGTGATGTTTCTTACAACCCATTCCGTACACCTTGATCCTTATCCAAATTGTGATGCTTCACACGCATCTTGTTGGGCAATTACCCAGCTTCCCCCTTTTGATTTTGGTGGCTTTAAAGAACATTCTCCCTGGCATTCATTTAGAATGCCTTGGCACATTTAATTACAGAAATCTTGTTTTGTTTTTTCATCGACAACAAATTTTATCTCTGACATGATTCGTTGATAATGTCGGCTGGCGATATCTTGTCGACCAGACTCACATGTGGAGTAGAGGGGTCATGCATGACTAATAGAGACATTGAGGGAGAGGTGTGGACAATAGCCCTGCCACATCCTAATAGCACTCCCTCCGTGGCTCGAACTGTAGGTTAACGATTACATAGTTCGAGAAGACCCACGATGCCATGAGGGAAGACTACGACAATCACTCACGATGATTATGAGGGGCGAAAAATAAGGCATGGGCCTTATCCCTTAGAGGCCCTTAGTCTCCCACAAGATCACCTGATGGAGTATTGACTCCATGGATTTTTTATGTCTACCAAGTCAGCCAAGAGGCAAGTGGCACCCTTGGAGCACGTAGTGCATCCTGAAGGGCACGTTGCGCAAGGGAAACATAATGAGACAAGTGGCACCATTGGAGCACCTTTTGTGTCCTGAAGGGCATGTCGCATTGTTAAATAATAAGTAATTAGACCTAGATGGCCTTAGAATGAATAATGTGATAAGAAAAATTTAAAACAATTTCCCCTAATAAAATGTCGCCCAACCTAGGAAATAAAATCTAGGTTTAAGTGATACTTGTGGTAAAAAAAAGTTATATATATATATAATACTGATAATCATCATTAAACATGTGATGAGAAGGGGCTAAGCAATGCAATTAATTTAAAAAAAATAATTAAAAATCAAATTACTTTGAGGGATTAAAATTTTTAAAGAAAATTGATTGTTTGTTACATGTGCTAATTAAAATTTTTAACTAAAAAGAAAAAGGGGGAAAAGGGGTAAAGTCTACACTTGCTAATTTGAGTTTTAGATAAAAAGGGAAAGAGGGAAATTTAAAAGAATTGGAAACTAAGGGAAAAAGGGGGAAACAAAAAGAGAAAGGGAAAATCAGAATGACTAACTTAGCAAGGAATCTTTCCTTTAAGAACTTTCTAAATTGAGCTCAACTAGTGAATTAGTAAGGGGTAAGTCCTTAAAATGTGTAGGGGAATATGGGGACACCTAGGAGCAATTATAGGAATGTTTTTTAGGTGGGTGAGGGAAATAGGAGTAATTAAATCATTAATGAAATTAATTTATGGTGCAACGAAGGGGATGGGTGACACATGTATGGGGATAATTTTTCTAAATTAAATTATTGAACTATAAATTAAATGGGAAATTGGGAAAGAAAGGACCTAGAAACTCTATATAAAGGAGGGAGGGGGAGGAGGAGGAGGAGGGGGAGGATGGATCTATTCTTTTACACATAACATTACGCTGCAAAATTTTCAACTTGACTGACTTATCTTCTGTGAGTTGGGATACCCAGCTCGGTGAGGTGTGGTAGCTCGGCCTTGCGAGGTGAGCTATGAGCTAGTTGTTTGATCTAGGTGGATATTGGTGGCCGTGCGCCTATTCCACTTGGACCCACACCATTGTTTCTTTCGGTTTTCAGTTTCCTTAATTGTAGCACAATTTACTATTTTTAGCCGTTTTGATGCCCTAAACGACGTTTTTGGGGCATGAATTCTCTGGCGAATATGAATCCATTCCAAACTCGATATTCCTGTCAGCACTGTAGTCCTCAGATAGATATTTCTAATGATGTATCATGTGTGTCAAATGGAGATAGTATGCCAAAGTTATGACCCTGGGAAATTGATGTACCAATTTACCCCAAATGGGCCCATATTCTGGTGTTTCATCTCCTAGGGTTAGGTTTTTGGATGTTTAGGGTTTTCCATTGTTTCTCAATAATATATAGGCCTTCAATCCTCATTGTAACATAGATTTCATAGGCCAGTAGCCACCACATTGCTTCTCAGAGACAATCTACCAGCGCCCAAGATATTTTATTTCCATTTTGTCTGTAAGCATATTTCAGTCATTTGTTGTTAATGAAAGGAAGTTTTACTTCTGCTGCATATCTGTGTTTATGTGTATTTCTATATTTCATTATGTTCCGGCATAAATCTGGATCAATGTTCTTTGGTTTAGTGTGTGTGGCTCCTTTGCGACTCGTGGGGATAAGGGGGAAGAAGAGTACCCCTAGCATTAGCTGGGAGGTACTGGTGAAGTCTCATCGGTCAACAAGCGGGAGATGCATAGAGTACGCAAGACAACGACTCAGAGCTGTCACCTTGTGCTATAGTACACATGCTTTTATTTTTCATGCTAGATTACTATTTATCTTACGCTTCCATTTATGTACTTTTGATTGTGCAAAGAAGGTGTTTTGCTTAGCATTTTATTCGAGAACTTAATTTCACCATATACTTAAGCTCGCTTCTTGAATTGATTCCCTTAGCAACTGATCCCCGAATATTGTGACTGTCATGTTGGTTTTATTGATTTATTGTGAAGAGATAGTGCTTTATACTTCATCGTCATCCCTAGTACATCAATACACACCTCAGTAGTCGGCCAGGAGTCGGATCGATGATCGTCACTTCGGTGTTAATAGACCTATAGATCCTAATGCACTTCTTTTCTATGTGTTGATGATGAGGGAAGGATGTTTCTGCCCAGCCGTCTACCCCTGTTGATTGTTCCAGGTTGAGTGATTGTCTTGCGCCTTGGTGTGATTAATTAATTATGTGATTTAATGCTTGATGGCGAATTTTTACTCTACCTTGGGCCACTCTGGACTGTGTTTTATTCTTTTATTACTGTGTAATGGTCGAATGATATTACTCTTATTACTGCAATTTACCTACGTCCTGATGGATGAATTACTTTTATCTTCTTACTCTGAAATTTTATTCCTTACAAACTGGCAAAATTTCGCTCTGCAATTTAATACTTGACTGAAATTTTTCCTCTGCAATTTCATTATGGTTTAAGGCGAATTTACCTTGCGTTTTTGAGAATGAGAATCATTGCATTGATTGATTCATTTCAGAATGGTTTATCCTTGCACCTTTGGTTAGATCATCTCTACGCTTTTAATTGCTTCACCTTGGAATTTTGCTGCGCCTTAGTTGATAAAATCTTTGCAAATTTGCAATGACATTTCCCAGTGTTTTAATGAAGATCTTTGCGTTTTTATTCCAGCATTGAGATTCTAACCTCAGTTTTTTAATGTTAGACCACAAATTACACACCGATTCCCTTTTGAGGACCCCATATTTTACCCAACATTTTTTTTTACTGACCTCAGCGGTTTCTTTAGAAATAATTGACACACAATAATTTTAATATGGTAGCGATTTTTTAGTCACTATTAGAATTAGCGAAATTTTTATTCATAGTTAATTGAAGAGAAGCATTTGTATTTTTAGGGATTTTATAACTAGTGGCAGTGATTTTTATTATCGGTTTAAAGAAAAAAAGGCATGGACAGTGAACCTTGAGCATATCTATACTTAATGATTACATCTTTGCACCGTCAATCTTGATGTTTCTTACAACCCATTCCATACACCTTGATCCTTATCCAAATTTTGATTCTTCAGACACATATTGTTGGGAAATTACCCAGCTTCCCCCTTTTGATTTTGGTTTCTTTAAATAACATTATGCCTGGCATTCATTTAGATCTCCTTGGCACATTTTATTACAGAAATCTTGTTTTGTTTTTTCACCGACAACAAATTTTACCTTGCGTTACCTTCAGTGTGTTTTACTTACACCTTGGGACTGAGTCTTACTGATGCAATGGCTTAGTCTTACTTCAAATCCGTTGAATGACCGAGTCACCTGAGTTTTACAATGCTGGATTGAGTTTTCCCTTCCATTTTAATTTCTCCCTTGCCATTCCATTTTACTTTCACCTCGCGTCTTCATAGCCTTCCCTACGATTATGTTGACACAGTAACCTTAATAAAATAACCATGCATCCATGACTTTTGCTGACAGCCCTTCCAGAAAATAAATGACAGCTATTTCCTTCATTTTAGAATGTTATCTCGTTTAATATTTAGTTATCTCATTATGCCAACATTCCTGTATTTATTAGGTTGTGCATGGGTGATTGTAGTCAACAATTTTCGATTTAATAGACATCGATTGGTATAACTATTCAACTACAGAAATTGCGTACAGCGTTGACAGTAGCCATTTTCGTTACTCAACAAATTTAAATGTTTAATAGGAAGCTCGTTATTACTCAACAGTTTTAAATGTTTAATAGACAACTTGTTAAACTTTAATATGGTTAATAATGCTGACAACGTTTTGGAAATTAATGTTACGAATAATGTTATAATTATAGCATTATACATTACTATAGTTAATATTATTATATATTGGTAGTTGCTAAATTAGGTTGTATTTAATTCGTAATTTAGACTTGTATTTAATTTACAATTTAGACTTGTATTAATTTGTAATTTAGACTTGTATCTAAGTTGTAATTTAGACTTGTATTTAATGTTAAATTAGATTGTAAATTATTGACTAATTTGTAATTTAGACTTTCTAATTAGATTTGCAATTAATGTTAAATTAGATAGTAATTACTGACTAATTCAAACTTGATTAATGGTTGGGTTGTTGTCAAATTTGTGTATTAGCTTGTGCTTCTTCGAATGTTATCATCTTGCATCTTGTCGATCTATTTCTTGCGGTGTAGGAATAGTCCTCTTGTCAGTAACTCGGCTCCTCACGATTTGGACTCATCTAGAGTCCTTGGTCTAGATAGGTTATGTAGTGCTAGAGTTATAGTCCTGCCTATCGCCTGGGGATGACATGATTCTTTATGAGGGGATCATTGTGCACCCTAAGGGATAGAGGCGAAGGATAACTTGGTCGGAGTCTATACTTTTTGTGTGGGTGTTGTTGATCGTTGTAAGTTTAGTATTGGTGCTTGGGATGAACAACTTCATGTGTTTGGTTGCACGCCATCGAGGTTCTAGTTAACTGGAAGTCGAGGTCATTGTGTCAGGATGGGGATGTTGTCCCTTAGCTTCTAGGCATGGTAATATTTGTGTTGGGTAGGCAGTCGTTTCTCTTTATTTTTTTACACATGTTTCATCTAGTTGCTCTTGTGCCAATGCATGGATTCATAGTTGTTTGTTGTCTTTCTACGGGCATGGTGCTCACCATCAGATGTGTTGTTTAGTTGGAATCGTTGATTTCATCCTGTTAAAAAAAAAAAATGTACTTTCTTCTTCGCTTGTAGTCGTAACGATGGGGTCGTTACATATGGTATCAGAGTGGGTTCAACCCGCGACTTGGGAACACTATGAATTTCATTGTTATGATATTTAATTATAATGTTGTTAATTAAGTTGACTTGTATTTGTGCAGGTAATCATGGTTAGAGGACCTTGTGGTGACAGACGATGGGGTGCTAGGGGAGGAGGCACGACACCTCCAGTAGCATCCACGCCTGAGTGGTTTAACCCCTAGGGAGAAGAACAGGTTGTCAGGAAGGAGAATATAGTGATGGGTGATGTGTTTGGGCTGATGAGGTGTTTTCAATGCATTTCTGAGGCACTGATTAGGCATTTGGAAAAAGATGAGGCCAGGGCACCGAAACCCCCTGAGGGTCCACCGTGTGCTCCTGTTGGTACTGGTAGCATTCACCACAAACTCAATAAGGTCAAATTCCCTAAGTTCTGTGGTGTCCCGGAAGACATAGTTGCTGAGGCATTGTCAGATAATATGGTGATCTTTCAAATAAAGGTCCATATGGAGGTCTTTCAAATAAAGGGGAGCATTGTCGGATTGTTGGATTGTCGGATTGTACTTCACGACTATACATCCAACATGAAGGTCCGTATGGAGGTCTTTCAAATAAAGGGGAGTGCTCTTCTATGGTGGAAGACGCTCCTGCCACAATTGAACATGGTCTTCGAATACATGTCATGGGAACTGTTCAAGAAACAGTTCCGAGAGAGGTACCTATGAGGGGAATTCATTGAGCATTATCTCAACGAGTTCAACACCTTGCGACAGGGTGACTGCACGGTGCTCGAGTACGAGGCCCATTTTATGGAGTTTCTTTGATATGCTCTCCACCTTAATACTGAGAAAATTAAGGTGAACAAGTTCTTGTTTGTCCTTAATGTCAACATATGGGAAAATGTTAGGATTTTGATGCCTCGGGCCTTGTATGATGCCAGCTAGAAGACCCTCATAGAAGAGGAGGAGATTATTAGTTGGGGTCAGAGCAGGACTAATGCGAGACCCATAGGGTAGGTGCCATCTGGTGTGCAACAACATCAGACACCATATAGACAGACACCGGGGTATCGTGGCTTCCAGAGAGGATCCACTTTCACTACACCTCAATGACCAACACCTCAACAATGGACACCTTATTGGGGACCACAACATCAATATCAATGTCGAATGCAACAACATCCACTTAGGCCTTTTCAGCAGAACAGACTAGGATTCCAGGATGGTGGGTTGTCAACTTCTACCTCGGGTACCAGGAGTACTGGACCAAAGAAGGGTTGTTGGACTTGTGGGGATCCACACTACCAATGCGATTTCCTAGTGGAGAGGAATAGAGCATCTGGATCAGCTAGACCCACTACCATGGGAGATTTGAGCAAGGCCCATCGGATTCATGCAGCGGTGAATAACCACTAGGAAGAACACCAGTCGACTATGCTCGAGATGTGAGGTACCATTGCTGACTAGACCCTTAGGATTTTGATAGACCCCAGTGCTACCGAGAGTTTCATTTCTGGTGCAGTGCTAAAAAGGATTAAGGTAAAGGCAGTCAAACATGATGATTTTAGCTTTATACAGATGGCTTCAGGAGCCAAACAGGAGGTTGGAGGAAAGTTTATGGGATGCACCCTTAACCTAGAAGAGTTTGTCATTAGGGCCAAACTATACGTCACAATCTTAGGATCTTATGACATTGTGATCAGTATGGACTGGTTGGAATCGCATTGTCGGATCGTCGGATAGTACTTCACGACTATACATCCAACATGAAGGTTTGTATGGAGGTCTTTCAAATAAAGGGGAGTGCTCTTATATAGTGGAAGATGCTCCTGCCACAATTGAACATGGCCTTCGAATACATGTCATGGGAACTGTTCAAGAAACAGTTTTGAGAGAGGTACCTATGAGAGGAATTCATTGAGTATTATCTCAATGAATTCAATGCCTTGCAACAGGGAGACCGCACGGTGCTCGAGTACGAGGCCCATTTTATGGAGTTTCTTTGATATGCTCTCCACCTTAATACTGAGAAACTTAAGGTGAACAGGTTCTTGTTTGGCCTTAATGTCAACATATGGGAAAATGTTAGGATTTTGATGCCTCAAGCCTTGTATGATGCCATCTAGAAGACCCTCATAGCAGAGGAGGAGATTATTAGTTGGGGTCAGAGTAGGACTAATGCGAGACCCGTAGGGTAGGTGTCATCTAGTGTGCAACAACATCAGACACCATATAGACAGACGCCAGGGTATCGTGGCTTCCAGAGAGGATCGAMTTTCACTACACCTCAATGACCAACGCCTCAAAAATGGACACCTTATTRGGGAGCACAACATCAATATCAACGTCGAATGCAACAACATCCACTTAGKCCTTTTCAACAGAACAGAMTAGGATTCCAGGATGGTGGGCTGTCAACTTCTACTTCAGGTACTAGGAGTAATGGACCAAAGAAGGGTTGTTGGACTTGTGGGGATCCACACGACCAACGTGATTTCCTAGTGGAGAGGAATAGAGCATCTGGATCAGCTAGACCCACTACCATGGGAGATTTGGGCAAGKCCCATTGGATTCATGCAGCGGTGAATAACCGCTAGGAAGAACACTAGTCGACTATGCTCGAGATGTGAGGTACCATCACCGACCAGACCCTTAGGATTTTGATAGACCCCAGTGCTACTAARAGTTTCATTTCTGGTGCAGTGCTAAAAAGGATTAAGGTAAAGAAACATGATGAGTTTAGMTTTATACAGATGGCTTCAGGAGTCAAACMGGAGGTTGGAGGAAAGGTTATGGGATGAACCCTTAACCTGGAAGAGTTTGTCACTGGGGCCAAACTATACGTCACGATATTAGGATCTTATGACATTGTGATCAGTATGGCTTGGTTGGAATCGCATGAGGCAATACTCAACTATAAGATGAAATGGTTGAGCTTGGTTGATGATGACGGAGAAAGACGCATGATTGTAGGTCAGAACCAGGGAGTTTCCCTGAGGTTTATCTCTTCCTTGAAGTTATGGAAGAGCATGCGTAAGAGATGTAAGATTTATGCAATCCTTGGGTTAAACGAGAAGGGAGTATGGGAAGGTATATAAAACCTTCTTGTGGTGAGAGATTTTGTAGACGTCTTCCCAGAGGAGTTACCTAGGATGCCACTAGAGAGGGAATTGGATTTTACCATAGATTTGAAACTAGGGACTGAACCAATAGCAAGAACACTCTATCGAATGTCGACCCTGGAGTTACAAGAGTTGAGAATGAAACTAAAGGATTTTCTCGACCTGGGACTTATACGTCTGAGTGTGTCACTGTGGGGTGTGCCTGTTATATTCATATTAAAGAAGGATGTTTCATGGAGACAGTGCATTGACTACCATCAATTTAACAAGGCACCGATCAAGAATCAGTATCCATTGCCAAGGATTTATGATTTGTTCAACTAGTTGAAGGGTGTGATGGTGTTTTCCAAGATTGATTTTTGATCAGGGTATCACCAGTTACGGATCAAGGAGGATGATGTCCCTAAGACCACCTTTAAGATGAGTTTTGGTCATTACGAGTTTATTGTTTTACCATTTGGACTGACAAACGTCCCAGGGATATTTATGAGTTTGATGGACGGGCTGTTCTGCGAGTACTTGCACAAGTCTGTCCAATTATTCATTGACAATATTTTGATTTACTCTTGGATGATGAAGGAGCATGATGAGAATTTGTGTTGGGTACTATAGTGTCTGCAAGAGCACAAATTGTATGGGAAGTTGTCCAAATTCTCATTTTATCAATCGAATATTCACTACTTAGGGCATGTCATCTCCGACGAAGGTATCATTGTGGATCCAACAAAGCTTGAGTCTTTTATGGAATGGCCTATGCTGATGAATTTGCCAGAAGTGCGTAGCTTCATGGGTTTAGAAAGATACTATCAACAGTTCATCAAGGGATTTTTGAAGATAGAAAATACGATAACGGAATTGCAGAAGAAGAACAATAAGTTTGTTTGGACCGAGAAATGCTCGGAAGCATTTCAGAGGCTTAAGGAGCTGTTGACAATGACACCGATACTAAAGGTCCCTGACATGGATGCGGACTTCTTAGTATGCACTGATGCATCCAAGGAATTCTTAGGTGGAGTGTTGATACAAGACGATCGAGTGATCTCTTATATCTTGAGGAAACTGAGAAGACATGAGGAGAACTATGTGATGCATGATTTGGAGTTGTTAGCCATTGTATATTCCTTGAAGGTTTGGAGACACTACCTTTTTGAATGAACATTTGAACTAAATATGGACCACAGTGGACTACAACACATCTTTACACAAAGCRACCTGAATGTGTGACAACGACATTGGTTGGAATTACTTAGCGAGTACGATTTCAAAATTTATTACATAAAAGGAATAGTGAACCAAGTGGTAGATGCATTGAGTTGGAGATATCGCATATTTTCGGTGTTTCCTCTTCAGATGAATCTACGTGAAAATATTGTAACTTTATAGCAYGACGATGAGTGGTACAAAGAGGTAAATGATTTTATCAGACAAAACAAAATGATGGTACCAAGATTTGAAGGTTTTACATTGGACGACGATGGATTACTGATATTTAAAAATTAAATTTATGTACCACTGAATGATGATTTGAGGAGTTTGATCCTAAACTAGGCTCACATAGCAGTGTACATGGCTCACCCAGGAGTGACAAAGATGAGGGAAGACCTTAAACCCTTATTCTTCTGGAAGGGAATGAAAGAAGACATAGCTAACTATGTGGCCAAATGTCTAGAATGTCAGCAGGTAAAGGGTAAACATAGAGATCGAACATGATTAATACAACCAGAGGCTATTTTAGAATCGAAATTGGAGGTCATTTCTATGGATTTCATTGTTGGATTTCCACTGACGACAAGGAGACACGACTCAATTTTCGTGGTAGTTGACACTCTAATGAAGAGTGCTCATTTTATTCCTGTTCGTATGACATATCAGGCATCTGACATAGCTAGAGTTTTCATTAGTGATATTGTGAGGTTGCATGGGATGCCTAAGAGGATTATATCTGATCGAGGATCAGTGTTTACTGGACGATTTTAGACTAGTTTCCAAGAGGCCTTGGGAACCCAACTTAACTTTAGTACTAGGTATCATCTGGAGACTGAAGGGAATACCAAATGAACAAACCAAACCTTGGAAGACATGTTGTGCATGTATGTGATGGACCAACAAAAGCGTTGGGAAGAATTCTTGCCATTAGTAGAATTCGCTTATAACAACAGTTACCAAAGCAACATTAAGATGGCACCTTTCGAGTTCCTTTCTGGGCGACCATGTCGGATGCCTCTGAGTTGAAATCGACTTGAGGATAGGGTTCTGGTGGGACCATAAGAGATCCAAGAATTGGAAGATCAAATGCAAAAAATGATACAAAGGATCAAAGAAGCACAGGATCGACAAAAAGTTGGATGTTGGTGGATATTTCTGGATATTGGTGGCCACCCACCTATTCCACTTGGACCCACACCATTATTTCTTTTGGTTTTCTAGTTTCCTTAATTGTAGCACAATTTACTATTTTTAGTAGTTTTTCGGGTCCTGAACTTCCGGAGCCGTTTTGAGGCCCTAAACGACGTTTTTTGGGCATGAATACTCTGGTGAATATGAGTCCGTTCTTGACTCGATATTCGCTATCAGCAGTGTATTCGTCGGATAGATTTTTCTAACGATGTATCATGTGCGTCAAATGGAGATAGTATGCCAAAGTTACAACCTTGGGAAATTGATGTACCAATTTACCCCAATGGGGCCCATATTCTATCGTTTCATCTCCTAGGGTTAGGTTTCTGGATGTTTAGGGTTTTCCATTGTTTCTCAAAAATACATAGGCCTTCGAGACTCATTGTAACATAGATTTCATAAGCCAATATCCGCCACATCTCTTCTCAGAGACAAGCTACCAACACCCAAGCTATTTTATTTCCATTCTGTCTGTAAGCATATTTCAGTCATTTGTTGTTAATGAAATGAATTTTTACTTCCACTGCATATCTGCGTTTATGTGTATTTATGTATTTCATTGTGTTCCTACATAAATCTGGATCATTGATCTTTGGTTTAGTGTGTGTGGCTCCTTTGCGGCTCGGGGGGCTAAGGGGGAAGAAGAGTACCCCTAGCGAGGTACCGGTGAAGTCTCATTGGTTGACAAGCGGGAGCTGCACGGAGTACGCGGGACAATGAACGCGGGACAATGACTCAGAGCTGTCACCTTGGGATACGGTACGCATGCTTTTATTTTTCATGGTAGATTACTATTGATCTTACACTTCCATTTATGTACTTTTGATTGTGCAAAGAAGGTGTTTTGCTTAGCATTTTATTCGAGAACTTAATTTCACCATAGCCTTAAGATCGATGCTTGAATTGATTCCCTTGGCAACCGATCCCCGAATGTTGTGACTGTCATGTTGGTTTTGTTGATTTATTGTGAAGAGATAGTGATTTATACTTCATCCTCAGCCCTAGTTCATCAGTCCACACCTATAGAACCTAATGCCCTACTTTTCCATGCATGGATGATGAGTGAAGGATGTTTCTTCCCAACCATCTACCCCTGTTGATTATTCTAGGTTGAGTGATTGTCTTGTGCCTTGATGCGATTAATTAATTATGCGATTTAATGCTTGATGGCGAATTTTTACTCTACCTTGGGCCACTCTGGACTGCGTTTTATTCTTTTATTACTATGTAATGGTCGAATGTTATTACTCTTATTACTGTGTTTTCTCCTGCATTTTACCTACGTCTTGATGGACGAATTACTTTTATCTTTTTACTATGAAATTTTGTTCCTTACAAACTAGCGAAATTTCACTTTGCAATTTAATACTTGACTGAAATTTTTCCTCTGCAATTTCATTACGGTTTAAGGCAAATTTATCTTGTGTTTCTGAGAATGAGAGTCATTGCGTTGATTGATTCTTTTCAGAATGGTTTATCCTTGTGCATTTGGTTGGATCATGTCTACGCTTTTACTTGCTTCACCTTGTAATTTCGCTGCGCCTTAGTTGATAAAATCTTTGCAACTTTGCAATAACATTTCCCAGTGTTTTAATGGAGATCTCTGCGTTTTTATTCCAACGTTGAGATGCTAACATCGGTTTTTTAAATGTTAGACCACAACTTGCACACTGATTCCCTTTTGAAGACCCCATCTTTTACCCAACATTTTTTTTTACTAAACTCAGCGGTTTCTTTAGAAAAAATTGACACACAATAATTTTAATATAGCAACGATTTTTCATTGACTATTAGAATTAGTGAAATTTTTATTCACAGTTAATCGAAGAGTAAGCATTCGTATTTTCAACAATTTTATAACTAGTGGCAGCGATTTGTATTATCGGTTTAAAAAAAAAAAGGAATGGACAACGAACCCTGAGCATATCTGTACTTAATTGTTACATCTTTTCACCATCAACCGTGATGTTTCTTACAACCCATTCCATACACCTTGATCCTTAGCCAAATTGTGATGCTTCACAAGCATCTTGTTGGGTGATTACCCAGCATCCCCCTTTTGATTTTGGTGGCTTTAAAGAACATTCTCCCTAGCATTCATTTAAACCGCCTTCGCACATTTTTTTACATAAATCTTGTTTTGTTTTTTCACCGACAACAAATTTTACCTATGTTATCTTCAGTGTGTTTTACTTACACCTTGGGACTGAGTCTTATTGATGCATTGGCTGAGTCTTACTTCAAACCTGTTGAATGATTGAATCACCTGAGTTTTACAATATTGGATTGAGTTTGTCCTTCATTTTAATTTCTCCCTAGCCATTATATTTTACTTTCACCTCGTGTCTTCATAGCCTTCCCTACGATTATGTTGACACAGTAACCTTAACTAAATAACCATGCATCCATGACTTTTGCTGACAACCTTTCCAGAAAATAAATGACAACGATTTCCTTCGTTTTACAACGTTATCTCATTTTAATATTCAGTTATCTCATTATGCCAACATTCCTATATTTCTTAGGTTGTGCATGGGTGATTGTAGTTAGCAATTTTAGATTTAATAGACATCAATTGGTATAACTAGTCAACTACAGAAATTGCGTACAACGTTGACAGTAGCCATTTTCATTACTCAACAAATTTAAATGTTTAATAGGCAGCTCATTATTACTCAACAGTTTTAAATGTTTAATAGACAACTTGTTAAACTTTAATACGGTTAGTAATGTTGACAATGTTTTGGAAATTAATGTTGTGAATAATGTTATAATTATAGCATTATACATTACTATGGTTAATATTATTATATATTGGTAGTTGCTAAATCGGATTGTATTTAATTTGTAATTTAGACTTGTATTTAATTTGCAATTTAGACTTGTATTAATTTGTAATTTAGACTTGTATCTAAGTTGTAATTTAGACTTGTATTTAATGTTAAATTAGATTGTAAATTATTGACTAATTTGTAATTTAGACTTGCTATTAGATTTGTAATTAATGTTAAATTAGATAGTAATTATTGACTAATTTAGACTTGATTAATGGTTGGGTTGTTGGAAAATTTGTGTATTAGCTTGCACTTCTTTGAATGTCATCATCTTGCGTCTTGTCAATCTATTTCTTGGGGTGTAGGTGTAGTCCTCTTGTCAGTATCTCGGCTCCTAGCGATTTGGATTCATCTAGAGTCCTTGGTCCAGATAGGTTATGTAGCACCAGGGTTATAGTCGTGCCTATTGCCTGGGGACGACATGATTCTTGATGAGGGGATCATTGTGCGCCCTAAGGGATAGAGGTGAAGGATAACTTGGAAGGGGTCTGTACTTTCTGTGTGGGTGTTGTTGATCATTGTAAGTTTACTATTGGCACTTGGGATGAACAACTTCATGTGTTTGGTTGCGTGCCATCGAGGTTCTAGTTAACTAGAAGTCGAGGTCGTTGTGTCAGGATGGGGATGTTGTCCCTTAGCTTGTAGGTGTGGTAATATTTATGTCAGGCAGGCAGTCATTTATCTTTATTGTTTTACGCATGTTTCATCCAGTTGCTCTTGTGCTAGTGCGTGGATTCATAGTTGTTTGTTGTCTGTTCTACGGGCATGGTGCTTGCCATGAGATGTGTTGTTTAGCTGTAATCATTGTTGTCATCCTATTTAAAAAAAAAAATTGCACTTTCTTCTTCACTTGTAGTCATAACAATGGGATTGTTACATATGGTATCAGAGCAGGTTCAACCCACGACTTGGGAACACTACGAATTTTGTTGTTATGATATTTGATTATAATGTTGTTAATTAAGTTGACTTGTATTTGTGCATGTAATCATGGTTAGAGGAACCTGTGGTGATAGACGATAGGGTGCTAGGGGAGGAGGAAAAATGCCTCCGGTAGATTCCATGCCTAAGGGGTCTAACCCCTAGGGAGAGCAACAGGTTGTCGAGAAGGAGAAAATAGTGGTTGGTGATGTGGTTGGGTTGATGAGGTGTTTTCAGCGCATGTTTGAGGCACTGATTAGCCATTTGGACAGAGATGAGGCCAGGGCATCGAAACCCCCTGAGGGTCCACCGCGTGCTCCTGTTGGTACTGGTATCATTCACCACGAACTCAAGAAGGTCAAATTCCTCGAGTTCTTTGGTGTCCCAGATGACATAGCTGCCGAGGCATGGTTGGATAATATGGTGATGTGATTTTCACTTCGCGACTATACATCCAACATGAAGGTATGCATGGAGGTATTTCAAATAAAGGGGAGCATTCTTCTATGATGGAAGATGATCTTGCCACAATTGGACATGGTCTTTGAATACGTGTCATGGGAACTGTTCGAGGAACAGTTTCGAGAAAGGTACCTATGAGAGGAATTCATTGAGCGTTATCTCAATGAGTTCAACGCCTTGCGACAGGGCGGCCGCATGGTGCCCGAGTACGAGGCCCATTTTATGGAGTTTATTTGTTATGCTCCACACATTAATACTGAGAAACTTAAGGTCAACAGGTTCTTGTTTGGCCTTAACGTCAACATACGGGCAAAGGTTAGGATTTTGATGCCTCAAACCTTGTAAGATGCCATCCAGAAGGCTCTCATAGCAGAGGAGGAGATTATTAGTGGGGCTCAGAGCAGGACTAATGCGAGACTTGCAGGGCAGGTGTCATCTAGTGCACAACAACATCAGACACCATATAGACAGACTCCAGGGTATCATGGCTTCCAAAGAGGATCCATTTTCACTACACCTCGACGATCAAAGCCTCAACAATGGACACCTTATCGAGGACCACAACATCTATATCAGCGTCGAATGCAACAACATCCATTTAGGCCTTTTCAGTAGAATAGACTAGGATTCCAGGTCGGTGGGCCATCAACTTCTACTTCGGGTACCAGGAGTAGTGGACCAAAGAAGGGGTGTTGGACTTGTGCGGAGCCACACTACCAGCGTGATTTCCCAGTGGAGAGATCTAGAGCATCTACATCAGTTGGACCCACTACCATGGGAGATTTGGGCAAGGCCCATCGGATTCATGCATTGGTGAATAATTTCCAAGTAGAACACCAGTTGACTGTGCTCGAGACGCCAGGTACCATCATTGACCAGACCCTTATCATTTTGATAGACCCTGGTGCTACCGAGAGTTTCATTTCTGGTGCAGTGCTAAAGAGGATTAAGGTAAAGGCAATCAAACATGATGATTTTAGCTTTATAGAGATGGATTAGAGAGCCAAACAGGAGGTTGGAGGAAAGTTTATGGGTTGTACCATTAACCTAGGAGAGTTTGTCACCGGGGCCAAACTATACGTCACGATATTAGGATCTTATGACGTTGTGATCGGTATGGACTGGTTGGAATCGCATGAGACGATACTCAACTATAAGATGAAATAGTTGAGCTTGGTCAATTATGAGGGACAAAGACGCATGCTTGTAGGTCAGAACCAAGGAGTTTTCTTGAGGTTTATCTCTTCCTTGAAGTTACAGAAGAGCATGCGCACGAGATGTAAGCTTTATGCTATCCTTAGGTTAAATGAGAAGGGAGTATAGGAAGGTATATAACACCTTCCTGTGGTGAAAGAGTTTGTGGATGTCTTCTCGGAGGAGTTACCTGGGATGCCGCTAGAGAGGGAATTGGGGTTTACCATAGACCCGAAATCGGGGATTGAACTGATAGCAAGAACACCTTATCGGATGTCGACCCCGGAGTTACACGAGTTGAGAATGCAACTGAAGGAGTTTATGGACCTAACACTTATACGTCCAAGTGTGTCACCATGGGGTGTGCCTGTTATCTTCATACGAAAGAAGGATGGTTCATGGAGACTGTGCATTGACTACCATCAATTTAAGAAGGAACCAATCAAGAATTAGTATCCATTGCCAAGGATTGATGATCTGTTCGATCAGTTGAAGGGTGTGAAAGTGTTTTCCAAGATTGATTTGTGATCAAGGTATCACTAGCTACGGATCAAGGAGGATGACGTCCCTAATACCACCTTTAAGATGAGGTTAGTTCATTACAAGTTTATTGTTTTACCATTTGGAATGATAAATGCCCCAGAGATATTTATGAGTTTGATGAATGAGGTGTTCTGTGGGTACTTGGAAAAGTTTGTCCAAGTATTAATTGATGATATTTTGATTTACTCTTGGATGACAAAAGAGCATGACAAGCATTTGATCTTGGTACAATAGTGTCTGCGAGAGCACAAATTGTATGGGAAATTGTCCAAATTATCGTTTTATCAATCGAAGATTCATTACTTAGGGAATGTCATCTCCGGTGAACGTATCTCCATGGATCCAAAAAAGGTTGAGTCTTTTATGGAATGGCCTATGTTGATGAATTTTTTGGAAGTGCGTAGCTTCATGGGTTTAGCAGGATACTATTAATAGTTCATTGTAACATCCCGCTCTGGCGCACTGAGACCACTTATTCTTTGAGGACACTTGCTCGCAAGAGATCTGGACCCTTTTTGATGTTGAACCTTATATATTTGATTATGATGAGATTGACAGATGATATGATGTGTTACTATTCATGTATACGGGCGCTATTGACTCAGTTTATTGAGTGTGTAGGTTTGTGACCTTGAGGATGCGGAGGCATCGGTAGACCCCCTTGGACTCCGGACTGAGTCAGGGAGTATGCTTTTGGGTTGATATGTTTATTATGATGTTGATTTGATTTGATGATTTGATG
>JASDQU010101812.1:57446-70252 GCA_032191745.1 Picea mariana
AACCATTCACCATAACAATGAACACAAGAAATATCCAAAACCCTTGAGGTAGGGCAACACCATACAATAGATCCTATTATGGAAGGGATCCTCTCTTGTTCACTTGCCTCTTCAAGGGGGCATCCTCCTATTGAGCTACCACTCCAAATACAATAATTCTCTTCATGTCTCATTACATTGCTTGAACCCCTTTATATAGTGTTACCATCACCTAAGAACATTCTAGAGGAGGAATCTTCTAGAAGTAGAACCTTCTAAGAAGTCCTCTTACATTTATTATATCTAACTACCATAGTGGGCCTTATTTACTAATATAGTGGACCTAGTCCACCTTACATTGAATGATCTCCACTATTATCACTATGGGCCCTCTAGGCCCCCCCACTACCTCTCTAGCTACCTTACAAGAGGGGTCATGCACGACTACCAGAGATGTTGAGGGAGAGCTGTGGATAACAACCCTGCCAAAACCTACTAGCACTCTTGCTGTGGCTCGAATTGTAGGTTAACAATTACCTAGTTTGAGAATATTGACGATGCCATGAAGGAAGACTGCGACAGTCGCTCATGATGATTCTAAGGGGTGCACAATAAGGCATGGACCTTATTCCTTAGAGTCCCTTAGTCTCCCAAAAGATCACCTAATGGATTATTGACTCTAGGAGTATTTGATGTCTACCAAGTCAGTGAAGAGGCGAGTGGCATCCTTGGAGCACGTAGTGCATCCTGAAGGGCACGCCATGCAAGGGAAACAAAATGAGGTGAGTGGCACCATTGGAGCACCTAGTGCGTTCTGAAGGGCACATTGCCTTGTTAACTAATAAGTGATTAAACCTAGATGGCCTTAGAACGAATAATGTGATAAGAAAAAATTAAAATCAATTTCCCCTAATAAAATGTCGCCCAACCTAGAAAATAAAATCTATGTCTAAGTGATACTTATGGTTATATATATATATATATATATAATACTGATAATCATCATTAAACATGTGACGAGAAGGGGGTAAGAAATTCAATTAATTTATATATAAAAAAAATCAAATTACTATGAGGGATTATAATTTTAAAAGAAAATTGATTGTTTGTTACATGTGCTAATTAAAAAATTTAACTAAAAATAAAAAGGGGAAAAAGGGGTAAAGTCTACACTTGATAATTTGAGTTTTAGACAAAAATGGAATGTGGGAAATTTAAAAGAATTGGAAACTAAGGGAAAAGGGGGGAAACATAAAGAGAAAGGGAAACAGAAGGAAAAAGCAGAATGACTAACTTAGCAAGGAATGTTGCCTTTAAGAACTTTCTAAATTGAACTCAACTAGTAAATTAGTAAGGGGTAAGTCTTAAAAATGTGTAAGGGAATATGGGGACACCTAGGAGCGATTCTAGGAATTCTTTTAGGTGGGTGAGGGAAATATAAGTAATTAAATAATTAATGAAATTAATTTCTGGTGCAACGAAGGGAATGGGTGGCACATGTACAGGGAGGATTTTTCTGAATTGAATTATTGAACAATAAATTAAATGGGAAATAGGGAAATAAAGGAATTAGAAACTCTATATAAAGGAGGGAGGAGGAGGAGGATGGATCTCTTCTTTTACACGTAATGTTACGTTGAATTTTTTTTGACTTGACTGACTTATCTCGTGGGAGTTGGGGTATTCATCTCGATGAGGAGTGGTAGATCAACCTTGTGAGGCACGCTGGGAGCTAGTTTTTCTTTGGTTTAGTGTGCATGGACCCTTTGTGGCTTAGGGGGATAAGGGGGAAGAAGATTACCCTTAGCATTGGTTGGGAGGTACCGATGAAGTCTCATCGGTCGACAAGCGGGAGCTGCACGGAGCGTGCGGGACAACAACTCAGAGATGTCACTTTGTGATACAGTACGCATGCTTTTATTTTTCATGGTAGATTACTATTGATCTTACTGTTCCATTTATGTACATTTTATTTTGTAAATAAGGTGTTCTACTTATCATTTAGTCGAGAACTTAATTTCACCATAGCCTTAAGCTCGCTGCTTGAATTGATTCCCTTGGCAACCAATCCCCAAATGTTGTGACTTTCCTATTTTTATTGATTTATTGTGAAGAGATAGTGCTTTATACTTCATCCTCATCCCCAGTTCATCAGTCCACACCTAAGTAGTTGGATAGGAGCTGGATCGACGATCGTCACTTCGATGTTAATAGACCTATAGATCCTAATGCCCTTCTTTTCTGTGCGTGGATGATGAGCGAGGGATGTTTCTACCCAGCCATATACCCCTTGTTGATTGTTCCAGTTTGAGTGATTGTCTTTCTCCTTGATGTGATTAATTAATTATGCAATTTAATGCTTGATGGTGAATTTTTACTCTGCCTTTGGTCACTTTGGACTATGTTTTATTATTTTAATACTATGTAATGGTTGAATGCTATTACTCTTATTACTGTGTTTTTCTCCTAGGTTTTAACTAAGTCTAGATGCATGAATTACTTTTATCTTTTTACTCTAAAATTTTATTCCTTACAAAATGGTGAAATTTCGCTCTGCAATTTAATACTTGACTGAAAATTTTCCTATGCAATTTCATTACAGTTGAAGGCAAATTTACCTTGCATTTCTAAGAATGAGCATCCTTGCATTGATTGATTCATTTCGGAATGGTTTATCCTTGTGCCTTTTTGGATCATCTATGCACTTTTTCTCTGTGCTTTTAATTGCTTCACCTTAGAATTTTGTTGCGCCTTGGTTGATAAAATCTTTGCAACTTTGCAATAAGATTTCCCAGTGTTTTAATGGAGATCTCTTCATTTTTGTTCCACCGTTGAGATGCTAACCTCGATGTTTTTAATGTTAGACCACATCTTGCACACCCATTCCTTTTTGAAGACCATGTCTTTTACCCATCATTTTTTTTTACTAAACTCAGCGGTTTCTTTAGAAAAAAATGACACATGGTAATTTTAATCTGGAAGCGATCTTGCACTCACTATTAGAATTAGGGAAATTTTTATTGATAGTTAATTGAAGAGTAAGCATTTGTATTTTCATCGATTTTATAACCAGTGGCAACAATTTGTATTATCGATTTTAAAAAAAAGGAATGGACAATGAACCTTAAGCATATCTATACTTAATGATTACATCTTTGCACCATTAACTGTGATGTTTCTTACAACCTATTCTATACACCTTCATCCTTATCCAAATCATGATGATTCACACGCATCTTCCTGGGAGATTACCCAGCTTCCCCCTTTTGATTTTGGTGGTTTTAAAGAGCGTTCTCCCTGACATTCATTTAGACCACCTTGGAACATTTTATTATAGAAATCTTGTTTTATTTTTTCACCGACAAAATTTTTTACCTTTCGTTACCTTCAGTGTGTTTTACTTATGCCTTGGGACTAACTCTTACTGATGTAATGGCTGAGTCTTACCTCCAATCCATTGAATGACCGAATCACCCAAGTTTTACAATGTTGGATTGAGTTTTCCCTTCCGTTTTAATTTCTCCCTAGACATTATGTTTTACTTTCACCTCGCGCCTTCATAGCCTTCCCTGTGATTTTTTTGACACATCAACCTTAATTAAATAGCCTCACATCCATGACTTTTGCTGACAACCCTCCCAGGAAATAAATGACAATGATTTCCTTCCTTTTACAACGCTATCTCATTTTAGTATTCAACTATCTCATTATGCCAACATTCATGTATTCATTAGGTTGTGCATGGGTGATTGTAGTCAACAATTTTAGATTTAATAAACATTGATTGGTATAATTAGTCAGCTATATAAATTGCGTACAATGTTGACAGTAGCCATTGTCATTACTCAACAATTTTAAATGTTTAATAGGCAGCTCAATATTACTCAACAGTTTTAAATGTTTAATAGACAACTTGTTAAACTTTAATACGGTTAATAATGCTGACAACATTTTGGAAATTAATGTTGTGAATAATGTTATAATTATAGCATTATACATTACTATGGTTAATATTGTTATATATTGGTAGTTGCTAAATTAGATGGTATTTAATTTCTAATTTAGACTTGTATTTAATTTGCAGTTTAGACTTGTATTAATTTGTAATTTAGACTTGTATTTAATGTTAAATTAGATTGAAATTATTGACTAATTTGTAATTTAGACTTGCTAATTAGATTTGCAATTAATGTTAAATTAGATAGTAATTATTTCCTAATTTGGACTTTATTAATGGTTGGGTTTTTGGCGAAGTCGTGTATTAGCTTGGGCTTCTTCGAATGACGTCATATTGCGTATTGTCAATTTGTTTCTTGGGGTGTGGGTGTAGTCCTCTTGTCAGTAACTCAGCTCCTAGCAGGTTGGATTCATCTAGAGTCCTTGGTCCATGCAGGTTACGTAGCGCCAGGGTTATAGTCGTGTCTATCACCTGGGGACGACATGATTCCTTATGAGGGGATCATTGTGTGCCCTAAGGGATAAAGGCTAAGGATAACTTGGCCGGGGTCTATGCCTGTCGTGTGGGTGTTGTTGATTGTTGTAAGTTTACTATTTCCTCTTGGGATGAACGACTTCATGCGTTTGGTTGCACACCATCGAGGTTCTAGTTAACTGGAAATCGAGGTCGTTGTTTTGAGATGGGAATGTTGTCCCTTAGCTTACAACTGTGGTAATATTTGTGTCGGGCGGGAAGTCATTTCTCTTTGTTGTTTTACGCATGTTTTGCCTAGTTTCTCTTGTGCTAGTGCATGGTTTCATAGTTGTCTGTTTCCTATTCTATGAGCATGGTGCTCACCGTTAGATGTGTTTTTAAGTTGTAATCGTTGTTGTTGTCCCGTTAAAAAAAAATGCACTTTCTGCTTCGCTTGTAGTCGTAATGATGGGGTCGTTACATCATTCTATATTATTCACATGTGGAAAATAATTTTGATATGCATAAACACTTGTAATTAGTACCATTATTTATGAAATTACATGCACTCATTCAAACATAGTTTTAATACTGACTTGAACGTATTTCATTTCATCTAGGTTTGAATGTAAGAAACCTTTAAATTTTCTCCATCCTTTATTAATATGTCCATTTCGTAGTCATTCATGGATTGCATTAGGTTTAATATTGACTTGAACGTATTTCATTTCATCTAGGTTTAGATGCAAGAAACCTTTAAATTTTCTCCATCCTATATTAATATGTGCATCTCATAGTCATTCATGGTTTGCATTGGAATGATATGAGACAAGGAATCACCTCACTTGACCACCTTACAATGTGCCAATTTTTTCAACCACAAAAATCCAAACAATTCAAATATTAGATTCACCATCTTACCACCTTACAGTGCCCATTAATTCCACCACAAAATTCCAAGGAATTCAAATATGAAATTCACCATTCTACAAAATATTTCCATTTCTTCAACCGCAAAATTCCAAGCAATTCAAATATAAAATTCACCATCCTTCCCGATATTTGTATAGAAGACACCTTGATATAACTACATCAACCACCACATAAACTACAGTTAAAAATCATATATTATTATTTTACGCCAAATTAAGTTAACAAAATTTTTTAATGTAAACATGGGATGCACTTTATAGCTACATTTACATGTGTGTAATAGTATTGAATGTAAGCATTGCATTGTTGAATATACAACTCCCAATTTATATGTTTCAAATCTTGGGATACATATGTAGAGTACATACAAATGGATTACCTATCAAATATAATATCTTTAAATATGTGTTAACTTGAAATATGAAAATTTAATTTTGCATCTTTGAAGTGCATATCATATATGGGTTTATATGGGTATATGAAAATTAATCCCCATCTTAAATTTACATGGGTATTGCTAATCCTCGAATGATCAGGGCCATTGCTTATGAGATTTATCAATCCAATGTGTCCATAGAATTTGGCTAGTAAAATAGTGTCATTTGCATGGGACTATGTGGTCCTTATCTAATGGAGGTAAGGCATAAGAATGTAACATCCATTCCATCCATTAACAATACTCAATATCCATTACAACTCATCCTTGTAATACGATGTAATAATAAAAATTAAACACACTCAATAATAAGAAATATATATTTATTTTAAAATGCATGGAGTTACTTATCTCTTTATTTTTACGCTATTTTTATGTTTTTGGTCTAAAATTTGGTATCAAAGATCGTGATTCTAGGGTTTTTATCCCTCCAATGATTCATCCTGTAATTTTATCTTTATCTTTTTTTGGTGCAGTTTTAGACTCTAAAATTTTAAGGATCTTGAGGACACATATCAAAGTACTTGTGACAAAAATTTTCATATCTTTGAGATTGTAATTTTGGATATAAAAACTATGGATGTATAATGGTCATATTTTGTATCATGGTGTAATGGATACAATATATGATCCATGTGTGGTGTACTTAAATGTCCTTATAACAATAATAAATCATCATCTGCAAATTTTGAGTTCATTTTCTATCAATGTCCATAGAGTGAGTATAAATCGTCATCTGTGAAGTATAAAACAATTTAATTTCTTATAAATGTTCTTAGAACAAATATAAATCATCATCTGCAAAGTTCAAGATGATTTACTATCAATGTTCTAATAAGTTGTATAAATTATTAAATGATTTTCTATCAATGTATTTAGAACAAGTATAAATCAAGTAGATTTACTATCAATGTCCTTAGAGAAAGTATAATTAATCATCCACAAAGTTCAAGGTGATTTTCTATTAATGTATTTAAAAAAATTAAAAAACATCATTTGTAAAGTTCAAGATGATTTGGTATCAATGTCCTTAAAAAAAGTATAAACTAATCTTAATTCTATGTAATACAATGCATGTGTTCAAATTTAATATCTTTGTGACAAAGGAAACACTCTGTTAGAGTTAAGAAAATAAAAAATTTGGCCAAAACTTCCTTTTCAAAATGTGTCAAGAACAAAACCAACCTTGTCATGTGACAAATATAACTCGATGTTGCAATTTGACGAACAAAACTAAACATTGAATCGTGATGAAGATACTAATGTTGCAATGTGATGAATGTAGTAATGTCACAATGTGACGGAAATAGTAATGCCACAATGTGACGAACATAGTAACTTTGCAATGTGATGAACATATTAATGTCACAAAACGACGAGAACAACCCTATCATCACAATGTCTCGAACATACCCCTGTCATCGCAATGTGATGAACATAGCCCTGTCATCCCAATGTGACAAAGATATTCTCATGTTGCAATGTGACACACTTATCCTAGCATCACAACATGACAAAACAATCACAAATGCCACAATGTGATGAGCATAACCCATTCTCACAATGTGATGTTTGAAACCTAATGTCACAATTTGAAAAACATAGCCCAACATTGCAATATGAATAAAATTTATCGACATCACAATTTGATGAACATAACCCATTAAGAGAATGTAACAAACCTACTCCAATGTCATAATGTGACAAACAAAAACCCTATGTCACAATGTAATGACCATAACCTAATAATGTCATGTGATGAAAACAACATAATCAACTTTGCAATGCAATAGTGTTATAATAAACCATTGTTAAACATAATCAACATGGCCCACCTTAATCAACTCGACATCATCTATGAAGGTAAACCATGGGACTAGTCAACCCTAGTTAACCATGGTGAAGGTCAACCATCATCACCCATCCTCAACTTTGGTCATGGTCAAGCTCAACAATGGTTAACCAGAGTCAACCATTGAAAACCATAGTCAACCATAGTAAGCCATACTCTTGTTCATGGTCAACAATACTCAACCATAGTTAAGGTATTAGTCAACCATAGTCACATTTAATATCAAACATGGTGAATGTCATACATAGTCATGGTCAACCATATTTATTTCCATCCATGGTCATCTATGGACAACAAATGTAAACCATGGTCGGCCACATTCAACCATGTTCATGGTCAATGAAGGTGAACCTTAGTGAAGGTCATGCTCAACCATGATCAACCATAGCCAACCATAGTAAACCAAATTCAACCAAGGTCTACCAATGGTAACCATGGTCATGGTTAGTGCCATGGATAAAAATTTTCAACCATGGTTACCCATTATCAACCATGGCTAAACATAGTCAACCATGGTGAAGCTCCACCACAATCAACCATAGTCAATGATAGTAAATGTAACGACCCTGTCATTACGATGACAAAAGAGACAATTTTTTTTTCCTTTTTCCTTAATGCTGCATTAGGTAATATACATCACAAATTAATAAAAACATCATCAACACAATTTTCATGTATTTTATGGAACAACATCATTGCATTAACCATCCAATACGACAATAGAAGACACATCATCATCAAGAACTATGACATGCTTCTTGATGTAGAACACATTAATTAGAAGAATCCCCACATCGTTGCATTCTACAATTAATAACTACTCGTAACTCATCTTACATCACATTAAACCAAGGGGCAATTCACAATAATGTACCTTACCTAAATAATCCTTAAGCAATAAAGGAGTGTAAAGAGCAAGGGGATTTACTAAGAATAATAAATCAAGTGCGTAGTTAACTCTTACATCTTAGATAGTTAACTACACATCCAAAAATATTCTAGGGGGGATGTAAAAACAAGATAAATTCTGTAAACACTAGGAGAACCCATAGATGATCAAATGTTAAGTAACACCACCCTTCCAATATACAACCATATATATAAACAAGTAAATATCCTTAGTAAATCATGATTAATGAGTTCAGTGACTCTTAACTAACCTTCATATCCATATAACAAACTTTTTAAGGGAAGATCAAGTCCTTATTTTAACGACCAATCAACTCGGTCTTGACATAATTTCATTGAGAAGATTTAACGAGGGGCTCACACCTATTTAATCCAAATAAAGGAACTTCAAAGTTATCGAACATCTAACAAAGATGAAAGAAAAAACTAAGGCGTTAGTACAACTACAAGATTCCAATGCTAACTGCACCTCCCCTTTAAAGAACCCAAAAATTAACAAGCGGTAAAAGAGGGATTCGAGATATCCTACACTTGGTGTAAGAAGAACTGAAAGGGGACCCCATATGGAAAACAGTTGGAAGATTCACCACTAACTCACATGCTCTTGTAAAATAATTAAAGAGGGATATTAATTTGGACTTCCAGTTGTCATGTTAGTTAGTGAACAAAGCCTTAGATTTACAAATTAGAGATAGGAAAATGTAAAAAATTCTAACTGTTGTCAGGAATAAAATATTGGCTCGTGCCATTAGAATGATGGTGATCAATTAATAAGGTGTACGTGTCAAGAAATACTGCAAGGAAAAACACCAAATCTGGACGAACAAAAACACTCCAGGGAAGGCGCCCTAGGAATGGGGCATTTACTCACTGGGGGTAACAATGTAGGAAACACAAAAATGATGGAGGGAAGGTAGCTACACGTGAGGGTGCAATCAAACGAGGGGATAATATGTCTCTGAATAAAAATGTTGGGGAAAAATCATATGGTGAATGGCCACCAGACTAATTCAATTTCGGAAACCTCTGATGGAAAATCTCCATAGTGAGAGACTCCATGGGTCGTTGGAATCTCTGAAGGAAAAATCGCGGTCAAAATTCACTGCCACACATTGTCTGTCCGAAAAAAAATAGCATTGTCCAGCCTTAAACAATATTGATTTATCAAACATTCGATGTCCTTTACACAACATAATTCATTGTCTTTTAAAAGGAATAGTTGTATATGATGTAGCGGTGTAAATATAAAATATGAATATAAAAATTGTTGTTTATAAAAATCTATTGTCACACATTATATATTGAACCTCTGTCACGTATTATATATAAATCGTTGTCAATAAATGTTAAATTCGTTATCCATGATATTGCTATCTAGGATATTGCTATCCATTAATGATTGTTGTTTATTAAATATAGGAATCCATGTCTATAAATATAGGAATTCTCTGAGTTAATTTTTTTGTTGCTGTCATTTAAATACATGGAATCGTAGAGCCAAATAAATGACAATGTTGTCATAAATAGATATGAAATAAAAAAGGTAAAATCGCCAGCAATCTTGGTTCGAATTCTGTGCAATGAACAACAAAAAACGTAGTGTGAAATGCTGTGTCAAGTGCCACAGAAATCTGGTGTGAAATGTTTTGTCCAGTGCCACGAAATGCATAGGGGGAATGATGTGTCGTGTGCCATGAAAATCTGTGTGATTGTTGGGTCATGTGCCACGGAATGCTTAGGGTGAATGCTGGGAAATGTCCCATGAAATCATAGTGTGAATGTTGTATATAAAAGAAAATCGCAGAGTAACATTTTGGGGAGGATGCAGAGGTTCTAACAATCAAAGCGTTCGGGTGCATCATTAAAAACGTAGACATTTTTCCAATCAAGCGTTGGGTAAATCGTGGAGTAAAGGATTTTTCCTTAAGCCAATAAAATCATGGAATAAAAACATGTGTATATATTCATTGTATAATTGGCAAGGATCCAATATGATCGGAGATGAATCACTGAGATAACCATCCACAAGAAAACACATAGATGAATAAAAAAAACACAGAGATACTCAATCAAAAGAAGGCACAAAGACTAATCGTTCAACAATCAGTAAAACACATAGATAGTCATTCACAAGGAGGGCGCAAAGACTAATCATTCAACAATCAATCAAACACAAAGATACTCATTCACAAGGAGGGCACAAGGATTATAGATTAATCATAAAGAAAAACGTAGAGATAAGTAAGGGATAGATAGTTGGGAAACAAATTTATCCTTTACTTATTATCGATGCACATGAAAGTAAGGCATTTGAATATATAGGTCTTCAAACACTATAGTGATGACTGTCGATTCGGCTCCTGGTCGACTGCTCAGGTATAGACTAATAACTTAACCAATAGGGAAAAGAGATAAAAACACAATTCTTCTTCGTATTAAACAATAAAACAAACATTAAGAAGTCATTTCAAATCATAGTTTGGGTTCTCTATGGGAAATCAATTTAGAATACAATGAGTAAGGGGATTACAAATACCATAGGAAAGAAGGTGTAGAAAATCTCATGGCAATGAAATCTTCAACCGAGAAGAGGAAAATAACATGTGTAAATTAAATTCTATTGCAAGTGACAACTTTAACAGGCATACCTTAGCCAAACACCAATGCCCTGAAGTTATTGTACTACATGTGCTCCGTCCATCTCCCTCTTTCCAGCCGATGTGACCTATCTAGTACCTCCCAGCCAACACTAGGGGTACTCTTCTTCCCCCTGAACCTCCTGAGATGCAAAGATTCCATGCACACAATACCGAAGAATGCTAGCACCCATCTTTCCTCGCAAGGTCGAGATACCAGTCATTACCCGAGCTGGGTATCCCAACTCCCACAAGAGAAAGTATATTCAAGGTAACATTTTAGCACCGTAACATTACGCAAAAAGATGAGATGCATACTCCTCCTCCTCCATCCTTTTTATAGAGTGTTTAAGCAATTAGTTTCCCAAATTCCCATTAAATTCCTTTTTCATTAATATAATTAGGAAAAACCTCCCCCGTACACATGTCACCCATCCCCTAGTTGCACCAAAAAATCAGTTTTATTAATTAATTAAATATTCTTATTTCCCTCACCCACCTAAAATCATTCCTAAAAATGCTCCTCGGTGTACCAAAATTCCCTTACACTTCTTAAATGACTTACGCCTTACTTAATTCCTAGTGGAGTTCATAATTAGAAAGTTCCAAATGAAAGATTTCTTACTAAGTTAGGCATTCAACTTTTTCTTTACATTTCCCCTTTTGTTTAAGTTTCCTATTTCTTTTAAGTTTCCCCCTTTTTCCTTTTTAACAAAAATTTATTTAGCAAGTGTAGAAAAAACAACCAGCTACCCCCTTTTTCCTTTTTAATTAAAATTTAATCCTCCATTATAATTTTGACTTTAATAAATAACTTTTAATTTCTTACCCCCCTTCTTGTCACATGTTTATTTATTATTATTTTGTTTTTACCAAATGTTCTACTTAGACCTAGGTTTTAATTTCACTACGTTGGGAAACATTTTTATTAGGGAAAATTGTTTTTAAACCTTACTTGTGACATAATTAATTTTAAGGCCGACTAGATTTATTCACTTACCCATTAAAATCGCAACGTGCCCTTCAGGACACACTACATGCTCCAAGGGTGCCACTCGTCTCTTTCTATTTTCCTTGCGTGATGTGCCCTTCAGGATGCACTACATGCTCCAAGGGTGCTACTTGCCTCTTGACTAACTTTAGTAGACATCAACCCCTAGATTCAATAGTCCACTAGGTGATCTTGTGGAAGACTAGTGCCTCTAAGGAATAAGGCCCCCGCCTTATTGCACGTTCCATAGAATCGTCGTCAACAACTTTCATAGTCTTTCCTCATGACATCATGGGTATTCTAGCACTAGGTAATCATTAATCTACATTTTGAGCCACAACGAGTGTGCTAGTAGGTTGTTGCAGGGATGCTTCCATAGTGTTAAGAACCAAATATCAATATAACAAATAAAAACCTTAGAATAAGTACTCAATGCCTTGAAAAAGAGACAATTTTAGGTAATAATCCTTTTCGAGGTGGAAACCTTATTATACCCCACATAAATGTCCAAGCAAAAGATGATTCCAAATAAAAATGTCTCCTTGGTATATATAAGATACTAGGAGGTACAATTACAACTAATGGAATAAAGATGACATAAATAAAATAACATTACTAATGTAATGTGCCCCAATTAAGGGGTAATGAGCCACTATTTA
>JASDQU010101812.1:70348-84594 GCA_032191745.1 Picea mariana
CTTCTTTAAGCATGAAACATGGAAAACTGGGTGTACTCGTGAAGATGCAGGAAACTCCAATTTGTATGCCATAGTACCAATATTTTGCAACACCTTATAAGGGCCATAGTACTTTGGTGATAATTTATTATCCTTCTTGGCTTGCTTGAGGGACATATGTTTGTATGGTTGTAGTATTAAAAACACCCAATCCCCTACTTCAAAACTTATTTCACTATGATGTTGATCTGCTTGTTGTTTCATGCGATTATGTGCCATGGTCAGGTTGTCCTTTAAGATTTGTAGAGCTTTTTGTTGATGCTTGATGTGATCTTCCACTGCTTGAACCTTAGTTTTTTCTTTTAGACAAGAAATGATGGAAGCAGGGTGGTATCCATAGAGTGCCATAAATGGTGTCATTTTTGTTGCAGTATGAAAGGAAGTGTTATACCACCATTCTACCAAGGGTAACCATTTGAACCATTGTGTTTGTTTATCAAAGACAAAGCAACAAAGGTAGCCTTCCATACATTTGTTCACTATCTCAGTTTGTCCATAAGATTGAGCATGATAGGATGAGCTATGAGCCAATTGAGTACACCCCAAAAATAAACATTATGTCCAAAAATGTCCAGTGAAGATGGGATCTCTCTCACTTACAATAATCTTTGGGCTTCCATGTAGCTTTTGAACGGTCTCCATGAATGAGGTGGAAACTATACTGGCTTTGAAGGGATGAGAGAGTGCAAAAAACTGTGCATATTTGGTGAGTCTATCAACAGTCACCATGATGTCATTATTTCCTTCAGTCTTTGGTAACCCTATTATGAAACCCATGGAAACCTCCTCCTAGTGCTGACTTGGGATGGATAATGGTTGTAAAAGACCTGGGGTCTTAATTGTTTCCAACATGTTTTTTTGGAAAACCAAACATTCTGTGACAAACCTTTGAACATTAGTTTGAAGGCCATCCCAAAAAAATTCCTTCTTGACCCTACGGTAGGTTTTCAAAAATCCCGAGTGCCCTCCTACTGGAGAGGTGTGTAATTCCAATAGTACCTTTTGTTTGATTTGGGAGTTCTTACATAAATATAAGTGATCTTTGTAACATAGTGATTCATTTTTCCTTGTAAATGTATCTGATGCACTGGAATCCTGCTGAAACCTTTGAATGAGAGTCCACACTTTTTCATCATTCTTCCACTCATCCATTGCTTCTATTATCCAATTAGGTTGGATGATCGAGATAACACAGAGAAAGGCCTCAACATATTCATCCTTTTTTGAGAGTGCATCTACCACAACATTTGGATTCCCTTTTTTATAGACGATT
The DNA here is from genome assembly GCA_032191745.1 of Picea mariana. Taxonomy (NCBI): domain Eukaryota; kingdom Viridiplantae; phylum Streptophyta; class Pinopsida; order Pinales; family Pinaceae; genus Picea; species Picea mariana. The sequence goes on from JASDQU010101812.1 coordinate 71,661, forward strand.
TCAAAATCATAACCCAATATCTTGGTCACCCATTTTTGTTGTTCTTCTTAAGATAGTCTTTGTTCCAAGAAGTATTTAAGACTATCATGATATGTTTTGACCTTGAAGTGCCTACCTATTAGGTAAGGATGTCATTTCGTTAATGCATGTATTATTTCCATCATTTCCTTCTCATAAATGGGTTTGTGTAAGTCTTTTCCCTTGACTGGTTGAATTTCAAAAGCCAAGAGCCTTCCTTCTTGCATTAGGACAATACCAATTCCATTTCCCGAGGCATCACATTACACAATAAAGGTTTTTGTGAATTCTGGAGTCTTCAAGATAGGAGCTTTGCACATCACCTCTTTAAGTTGTTCAAAAGATTCAGTTGCCTCTGGAGTCCATGAAAATGCATCCTTCTTAGTTAGTTTCATTAAAGGTGTTTCTATTCTTCCATAGTGCCGAAAAAACTTGCGGTAGTAACCTGTCAAACCCAAAAATCCTCTAAGATTATTCAATGTTTTGGGAATCTGCCAGTCCATCATGGGATTAATCTTGTTAGGGTCTACCTTGACACCTTCATGAGATACAATATGACCCAAATACTCTACCTCATTCACCCCAAAGAAAAATTTGGATGGTTTGGCATATAGTTGTTGCTCTTTTAGTATTTGTAGCACCTTGTCAACATGTTGCACATGATCCTCCCAAGACTTGCTATAGATTAGTATATCATAAAAAAATACTAACAAAAATTTTCGAAGGAAGGGCTTGAAAATGGAATTCATCAACCCTTGGAATGTGGAAGGTGCATTTGTAAGTCCAAAAGGTATGACAAAAAATTCATAATGGCCTTCATGAGTTCGAAATGTTGTTTTTGGGATATCTTCTTCCTTCATTCTAATATGATGATACCCTAAACAAATATCCAACTTTGTGAAATAGATTTCACCATGTAGTTCATATAATAATTCATCAATGATGTGAATGAGAAACTTATCTTTAATAGTGATATTGTTGAGCTCTCTATAATCTGGACACATACGCCATGAGCCACCTTTCTTGAATACCATTACCACCAGTGCAGAGTAAGAAATTTGTCTAGGTCAAATAATGCCAACCTCTAACATTTCTTCAACCATGCGCTCAATTTCACTCTTCTGGGCATAAGGGTATCTGTATGGATTGATTTTAGGGGGAACACTCCCAAGAATTAGGTGAACATCATGATCATGATTTCAAGTGGGTGGAAGACCTTTCAAAATATCTTCAAATACTTTGGAATGCTTATCAATGAAACCTCGAAGATCTAGGGGAATAGATGGCCTAGATGTTTGAACATCTAGTGAGCATAGTTGTGAAATTACACCTTGATGACCCTTTTTCAATAATTTTGTCTTGCCATTGGAGCTTGTCACCTTACTGAGTTTCCCCGTGATACCTCTTAACTTGATTTATTTTCCTTTCAATGAAAATTTCTTGAAAATTAAAAGCCATTGTTCCTAATGATTCTAACCATTGGATTCCTAGTACAACATCAACACCACCCATGGGTATAACAATCATTGGACTATTCATTACATATTCCCCCATAGTAATATTGATCTTATTTCTTTTTCTTGAGCAATTGATAGTTCCTCCATCTGCAATCATTACCTGAAACTATGGTGTTGGATATACAAAGCAATTGATAGCTTTGGATAATTTATAGTGAAATAAATTACGAGTACTACCAGAATCAATTAGGACTATTACCTTTTTCTTTTTTATGTATGCTTTGATCTTGAGGGTTTGAGGAGTGATAATTCTAGCCAATGCATTACACGATATCGTGGGAGTCAACTCTTCAGAAGAAATCACGTCTACATTTTCATCTTGAGATGGTTCCTGTTCTTGTTCTTGTTCTTCTTCCTCTTCACAATCTATGTGGAATAATTTATTCTCACCACACTTATGTCCCTTACTGTACTTGCTATCACAATTAAAGAATAAACCATTTGCTTTTGTTTCCTCCAATTGTTGAGGTGTCAACCGGGTAGCTTGAGGTGTTTTAGAAGAACGGAGATTATTCTCTTGATAGATGTTAGGAGTGGTCCTTCTAGTATCCATAGCCATATTTTTACTTTCAACATTTCTTACGACCCTAAATGCATTCTACAATGATTTGGGTTCCCAAAGACGAACCTCATGTTGAATTTTATCCCTTAAAGTTCCTATGAATACATCAATCAAGTGCTCGTCTGGAATATCGATTACCTTTATATTCAATCTTTGGAAGTTCTCAATATTCTCTATAACTGAACCCTTTTCGTTGAGATTTATCAATTTGCTAAAGAAGGTATTGCTCCTTGTATCCTCATAGTGTGCTATCATTTCTTCCGTGAAAATTGTCCAAGTGACTAGTGATTTGCGAGAACAAAGCAATCGATACCACACAAATTGATTGGGTTCTAAAAATAAATAAGCAATATGTACCTTTTGTTTATGTGGCACATTGTGTAGATCAAATAATTGCTCCATCTGAAGTATCCATGTGATTGGGTCCTTTCCATCAAACTTCCTCATATTGATCTTAGGAAAGTGGTTGGTCTTCAAACCAAATTTAGGGTTTCTCCATTATTGATTCATCTTCCTTGTTTCCTCATCATGAATTTCATGGGATAAATTTTCACTTTCAGGTGTCCTCTCTATTAAGAAAATTTTCAATCCTTCCATGATCTCCCCTTTTAAACCATCCATATTAGTATTTATTGAATCCCTCATCTCTTGTAGTTCATATTTTGTTACTGTCTTCTTTTGTAAATCATTTATTTCCCTACACATTTCTTCACCTTCATCAAGAGTGAAATTAGGACTATCTGGAGGCTTATTTGGTGTAGAAGTTCCCTTTTTTTGTGGTATCTTGGCCAAGTATCACTTTAAACCTTGATTTTGAGGTGGCTCTGCTGGAAAATCTTACTTTTATTGTATATCCAAAATTTCAACCCTTCTGGATATGGATTTTTCTTTTTTGTAGTTCTCTAATATTTCTTCTCTACAATGCCACAGGTGTGATAAAAAATGGATATGCCAAGGGGAATTTATGGTAACTTCCCCACAACTTGCTAATTTTTTTCCTTTCTAAGAGATCTCACTTGTATAGCGTGCCTCACACAAAATAATTGATATAAAATTCTTAAAATAGTAAAAGAACTACTATGGACTGTCCACTATCCAATGCAACTAGTCTCACTCAATTTGGATAGTTCAGGAAGAACTTATGATTTTTTTACCCGAAATAGGTGCTTGAGACTAGTCAATAGGACTAGTCATATACCCTATCTTCCATAGGGTGTATATACAAATTTAAGATGACCCAGAAGACGAACATTTTACCATCGATACCCTACTAATTTCTGTGAATATCCTCCATATTTCAGGGTTTGAAACATTACAGAACAAATGTTATAGAGAAAATTATGTAATGACTCAATTCTGGATGATTCCATAACCCTATCTTACACAGGATGTATTTACGAAATCATAACGCATCAGGAGATGAACTTGTAACCCAACATACCTTGATCCATCTGCTAAATATCCACCAAGYCGTTGCTTCTGAAACATTGCATAAAAAACGTTATCATGAAAATTCCAAGGTGTCTCAGATGTAGCAGCAAAACCCTAAGATCTTGAGCTCAGATACCATATGTTAAGAACCAAATATCAATATAGAATAGAAAAACCTTAMAATAAGTACTCAATTCCTTGAAAAAGAGATAATTTTAGGTAATAAGCCTCTTCAAGGGGGAAACCTCCTTATACCCCACATAGATGTCAAAATAAAAGATGATTCCAAATGAAAATGTCTCCTTGGTATATATAGGAGACTAGGAGGTACAATTACAACTAATGGAATAAAGATGACATAAATAAAATAACATTACTAATATAATGTGCCCCAATTAAGGGGTAATGAGAAACTATTTAGGGCTTAACACACAGATCTCCCTCAAAGTCTCTAGTTTTCCTGCGTGACCTTTCTACTCCACATGTGAGTCTGGTTGGCAAGTTATCGTCAACCTGCATCCATCAATGATTCATGTCAAGAATAATAGTCAATAATCATAACATCTGATCATATGTACATATGTCACATAACCAACATTCAATCCCAATAGTCCACTCCCTGAATCAATCCAGAGTCCAAGGGGTTTCATCGATGTCTCTGCATCCTCGAGGTCCAAAGTCCTGCACACTTAGGAGGACCTAGTTAATAGCACATGTCTAATTAAATACGACAAATAACATATCATCAAATCCACAATATCTCATAATCGTAATCAAATGACTAATAGTATAATAACCTGGATCACGTTCACGTAAGTGTCCTCAAAGAATAGGTCCACTGAGTGCGCACAAGAGTAGGATGTTATATACACCCCCTCTTGGTTTAAGCTTTGTGCCAAAGTTTCACAGTACATAAGTGACAAAATAAAGTGTATCACACTATCAAAGTCTATCTATCAAACAAAAATGGAAACCATTGGCGCATATCATATGCGTCCTCCTAGGTCATCGAGTGCAGACTATAGTTGTCCCACTGGACCTTGACTTGATCTATTTTTCGACATCGTAGCTTTAGAATGATATGGTCAAGGATACAGATTGGCTCTGCCATCAGCGCACCCTCATCAAATACCTACAAGGAACTCATGTTAATAACATGTGTAGGATCACTAATATAATGTCTCAAAATAGATATGTGAAAAACATATTGCCTATGCCTCAAAGAATCAAGCAAGGCTAGTCGATGCGCCAGAGGCCCCTTCTTTTCCACAATCTCGAAAGGTCCCATGAACCTAGGAGAGAGTTTAGAATCCTTTCCAAACTTTATCGAACTCTTATACGACTTCACTTGCAATAAGAATAGATCTCCAACTTCATAACTATGGTCGACATGATGCGCATCAGCATAACTCTTCTGTCGATCTTACGCTTCCTTGATCCTTTGTATTATTGTTTTCAATTGATCTTCCATTTATTGGATTGCTTCTGGTCCCACCAGAACCCTCTCCTCAATTAAATCCCAACTAAAAGGCATATGAAATGGTCGCTCAGAAATAAACTCAAAAAGCACCATCTTAATGGTGTTTTGATAACTGTTGTTATATGTGAATTCCACCAGTGGTAAAAATTCCTCCCAACTCTTCGGTTGGTCCATCACATACGTCCTCTAATATTTGGTTTGTTTGTTCTGCCTGCCTGTCTGTCTCAGAGTGATACGCGGTACTAAAGTTAAGTTGGGTTCCCAAGGCCTCTTGGAAACTAGTCCAAAATCGTCCGGTAAACACCGATCCTTGATCGAAGATAATCCTCTTAGTCACGCCATGCAACCTCCCAATCTCGTTGATGAAAAATATAGATATGTCAGGTGCCTGATACGTTGTACTTATAGGAATAAAATGAGCAGTCTTCGTTAGAGTATCGACTACCACAAAAGTGAGCCATGTCTCCTTTTCGTCAATGGCAATCCAAATATGAAATCCATCGAAATGAACTCCCATTTCGATTTTGGAATATTGTGTGGCTGTAGTAATGATGCCAGATGTCTATGTTCAGCCTTCACCTACTAACACTTTAGACATCTTTCCATGTAGTTGACTAGATCTGCCTTCATTCCTTTCCAGAAGAATAAGGTTTTAAGGTCTTCCCTCATATTCATGACTCGAGGATGAGCCATGTACACTATTCTATGAGCCTCATTTAGGATCAACCCCTTAGCTCGTCATTGGGCAGTACATAAATTCAACTTTTAAATCTCAATAATCTATCGTTGTCCATAGTAAATCCTTCAAATTTTGTTACCATCATTGTGTTTTGTCCAAAAAATCTTTGACCTATTTGTACCAGTCATCGTCGCGTAAAGTTAGAATATTTTCATGTAGATTCGTCTGAAGAGGAATCACCTAAAAGATGTGTCATATCTAACTCAACACATCCACCACTGTATTCATTGTTCCCTTTATGTAAGTAATCTCGAAATCGTACTTGCTAAGCAATTCTGACCAACATTGTTGTTGCACGTTCAAGTCACTTGCTTAAATATGTGTTGTAGTCCACGGTGGTCCATTTTTAGTTCACGTTCTCATCCAATAAGGTAATGTCTCCAAACTCTCAAAGCATATACAATGGCTAACAACTCCAAATCGTGTGTTGCATAGTTCTCCTCATACTGTCTCAACTTTCTTGAGATGTAAGTGATCACTTGATCATCTTGCATCAACTCCACCTAGGCCTTCCTTGGATGCGTCATTGCATACCAAGAAGTCTGCATCCATGTCAGGAACCTTTAGTATTGGTGTTGTCATCAACAACTGCTTGAGCCTCCGAAATGCCTCCACACATTTCTCGGTCCAAACAAACTTCTTATTCTTCTTATGGAATCTCATAATCATATTTTCTATCTTCAAAAAAACCTCAATGAACCATCGATAGTATCTTGCTAAACCTATGAAGATACGCACTTCAGGGACATTCATCAGCGCAGTCCATTCTATAATAGCATCGACCTTTGCTGGAAACATGGGGATACCTTCGTCGGAGATGACCTTCCCTAAGTAGTGAATCTTTGATTGATAAAACGAGAATTTAGACAATTTTCCATACAATTTTTTCTCTCATAGACACTGTTGTACCAAGTGCAAGTGCTTGTCATGCTCCTCCATCATTTGAGAGTAAATAAAAATATCGTCAATGAATACTTTGATGAACTTGTCTAAGTATTCATGGAACACCCCATTCATCAAACTCATAAATACCCCAGGGGCATTCGTCAGTCCAAAAGGTAAAATAGTAAACTCGTAATGTCCAAACCTTGTCTGAAAGGAGGTCTTAGGGAAGTCTTCCTCCTTGATCTATAACTGGTGATACCCTGATCTTGAGTCAATTTTTGAAAACATCATCATGCCTTTCATATGATAAAAAATATCATCAATCCTTGGCAATGGATATTGATTCTTGATCATTGCCTTGTTCAATTGATGGTAGTCAATGTAGAGTCTCCATGACCCAACCTTCTTCTCTATGAAGATAACAGGCACACCCCATGGTGGCGCACTTGGACGTATAAGTACTAGGTATATCAACCCCTTCAGTTTAATTTTCAACTCCTGTAACTTCGGGGTCGACATCAAATAAGGAATTCTTTCTATTGATTCAATCCCCAATTTTAGGTCTATGGTAAATTCCAACTCCCTCTCCAGAGGCATCCCAAGTGACTCCTCAGGCAATATGTCTGCAAACTCTCTCCCCACCAGAAGGTGTTCTAGTACTTCCACTACTCCCTTCTTGTTTAACGTGAGGATCACATAAATCTTACACCCCTTACACATGATCTTCCATAGATGAAAGGAAGATATGAACCTCAGGTAGACTCCGTGGTTCCGACCTAAAATCATGTGTCTCTGTCCCTCATCATTGACCAAGATTAACCGTTTCGTCTTACAATAGAATATTGCCTCATGTGATTCCAACCAGTCCATATTGATCATGGCGTCATAAGACCCAAAGGTTGTGACGTACAGGTGTTCAGGTGCGGAGCATACAGAAGAATCTCCACAAAACAGACCTCGTACTTAGGAATTGTACGACCACCCTGTCATAAGGTGTTGAACTCATTGAGATGATGCTCAATGAATTCCTTAGACAGATACCTCTCTCAGAACCGTTCCTTGAAAAGTTCCCATGACATGGCTTTGACTACCATGTTCAATTGTGGAAGGAGCATCTTCACCATAGAAGAACGCTTCCCTTTAGTTGAAAGACCACCAAGAGGACCTTCATGATGGAGGTATATTCACGAAGTGAAAAGGACATATCCATATTCTCCAACCATACCTTGGAGGCTGCGCCATCTAGGGCGCCAAAGAAATAGGGAATTTGACCTTCTCGAGTTTGCGTTGAATGCTACTAGTACTGACTAGAGCGTGCGGTGGACCCTTAGGGGGTGTCGACGCCCTGGCGTCATTTCTATCCAAGCGGCTCATCAGTGCCTCAGACATCCGTTGAAAGGACCTCATCATCCTAACTAGATCATCCATAGCTATCTGTTCCTTCCCAACAACCTATTCATATCCCTAGGGGTTAGACCCCTCAGGCCTGGATGCTACTGGAAGCATCGCGCCTCCTACCCTGGCACCATGTTTTGAATATCTACGATGTCATATAACCGTGCTTATTGCATGGCTAGGTTAAAGTTTTAATTAGGGCTAGTTAAATAGTCAAGGGTTTAATGCAGTGGAAAGCATGGTGATCCATAGTCATAGGGTTGAACCCGCTCTGATACCATATGTAATGACCCTTCCATTACGATGACAAAAGTGACAATTTTTTTTTTCTTTTTCCTTAATGATGCATTACGTAATATACATCACAAATTAATAACAACATCATCAACACAATTTTCATGTATTTTATGGAACAACATCAATGAATTAACCATCCAATAGGACACTAGCATACACATCATCATCAAGAACCACGACATGCTTCTCGATGTAAAACACATTAATTAGTAGAATCCCCACATCGTTGCATTGTACAATTAATAATGACGCATAACTCATCTTACATCACATTAAACAAAGGGGAAATTGACAATAATGTACCCTACCTAAATAATCCTTAAGCAATAAAGGAGTGTAAAGAGCAAGGGGCTTGCATGAGAATAATAAATCAAGCGTGCAATTACCTCTTACATCTTAGATAGTTAACTACACATCCATAAATCTTTTAGGTTGATGTAAAGACAAGCTAAATTTCATAAACACTAGGAGAACCCATAGATGATCAAACGTTAAGTAACACCACCCTTCCATTATACAACCAGATATATAAGCAAGTAAAGATCCTTAGTAAATCACGATTAATGAGTTCAATGACTTGTAACTAACCTTCATATTCATATAAAAAACTTTTTAAGGGAAGATCAGCCCTTATTTTAACGCCAATCAACTCGGGGTTGACATAATTTCAATGAGAGGATTTAACTAGGGACTCGCACCTATTTAATCCAAAAAAAGGAACTTCAAATTTAACCACCATATAACCAAGACGAGAGGAAAAACTAAGGCGTTAGTAAAACTACAAGATTACAATGCTAATTGTGCCTCCCCTTTAAAGAACCCCAAACTTAACAACCCGTAAAAGAGGGATTAGAGATATCCTACACTTGATGTAAGAAGAACTGAAAGGGGGCCCTATCTGGAGTAAGCGTTGGAAGAATCACCACTAACTCACATGCTCTTGTAAAAGAATTAAAGAGGGATCTTCAGTTGGACTTCCAGCTTTCTTGTTAGTTAGTGAACATAGCCTTAGATTTACAAATTAGAGATAGGCAAATGTGAAAAATTGTAATTTTTGTCAGTAATAAACGACTGGCTCGTGATATTAGAATGATGGCGATCAATTAAGAAGGTGCAGGTTTCAAGAAATACTGGCAGGAAAAACACCCAATCTGGATGAACATAAACACTCTAGGGAAGGCACCCTAGGAATGGCGCATTTACTCGCTAGGGGTAACAATGCAGGAAAAATAAAAATGATGGAGGGAAGGTAGCTACAGGTGAGGGTGGAATCAAATGAGGGGATAATATATCTCTGAATAAAAACATTTGGGAAAACTTGGATGGTAAATGGCCACCAGACTAATTCAATTTTGGAAACCTCCGATGGAAAATCGCCATAGTGAGATACTCCAAGGGTCGTTTGAATATCTGAAGGAAAAATTGCGGTCAAAATTCACTGCCACACATTTTCTGTCTGCAAAAAAAATCGTTGTCTAGCCTTAAACAATATTGATTTATAAAACATTCGTTGTCTTTTACACAGCGCAGTTCTTGTCTTTTAAAATGAATAGTTGTATATGATGTCGCGGTGTAAATATAAAATATGAATATAAAAATTGATTTTTATAAAAATCTATCGTCACCCATTATATATTGAACCTATGTCACGCATTATATATAAATTTTTGTTAATAAATGTTAAATTCGTTATCCATGATATTGCTATCCATTAATTATTGTTGCCTATTAAATATAGGAATCGTTGTCTATAAATATAGGAATTCGCTGAGTTAAAACTGTTGTTGTTGTCATTTCAATAAATGGAATCGTGGATCCAAATAAATGATAATGTTGTCATAACTAGATATGAAATCGCAGAGGTAAAATCAACAACAATCTTGGTGCAAATTCTATGCAATGTACCATGAAAAATGTAGTGTGAAATGTTGTGTCAAGTGCCACGAAAATATGGTGTGAAATGTTGTGTCAAGTGCCACGAAAATATGGTGTGAAATGTTGTGTCGAGTGCCACGAAATGCGTAGGGAGATTGTTGTGTAGTCTTCAACGAAATTATCTGTGATTGTTGGGTCATGTGCCATGAAATTCTTAGGGTGAATGTTGTGAAATGTTCCACGAAACGTAGTGTGAATGTTGTGAAATGTGCCACGAAATCGTAGTGTGAATTTTTTATATAAAAGAGAATCACAGAGTAACATTTTGGGGAGGACGCAGAGATTCTATGAATCAAAGTGTTGGGGTTCATCATTAAAAACGAAGATATTTTTCCAATCAAGTGCTAGGTAAATCTTGGAGTAAAGGTTTTTGCCTTAAGCCAATAAAATCGTGGAATAAAAAAGTTGCAAAAATTCGTTGTATAATTGGAAAGGAGACAAGATGATCAGAAATGAATCATAGAGATAATCATCCACAAGAAAACGAAGAGATGAATTGATAAGAGATGAATCAACAAAACATAGAGATACTTAATCACAAGAAGGCACACATACTAATCATTCAAAAATCAATCAAACACAGAGATTCTCATTCATAAGGAGGGTGCAAATACTAATCATTCAACAATCAATCAAATGCAGAGATAGTCATTCACAAGGAGGGAAAAAGGATTAGATATGTAACAACCTCCTTGTTACGACGACCCAGCTCTAGTAACTAGTGCAAATTACTTTTTGTGTGTGTTTAAAAAGTGTGTGCACATGTGTACAAAGGAAACAATCAATGCATTCAACTTTGCGTCGTCCCTCGACGACGAATAAGATGCAACCATGATGAACATAAAAAGATGACAGGGATGCGCGACAAGTAACTGCATGCATAAACGACGATCACACGACGATAAATAGAACTGACTACCCGCCCTTCCTACCCTGCAATGGTTAGGACCTCCAAGACACATAAGAAATGCTCAAGCCCAGGTTCCCATCGATTTTAACCATTTAAGGTCTCAAGGCTGGCGACTGTTCTGAGGAACATGGAGGTGTCTACATACCGCCCGACACAAGTAGACCAAGCACATGGAAGGTTTACCAACCCCGTACCACATTAATTTTAAAGAACAACACCCTTCCTTTACTGACTCAGAATAATTCTATGGTGCTTAAGTCAAGAACATTTCAACATATAAGTTCATCCTTAACGATAAACATTACAATTCCGTTATCATGAAATAATAAACTCAATGTATTTATAGCACATTAACCTTGCGAAATAACAGGCACCTTCATCAATAGGTGATATCCATAAAAATATAGCTACAATAACTTTTTCATAATGACAACACCATGGTATATCTTAATCAATATCCCTGCAAGTTATCCATCACATTAAAACTAGCATGTCCTTACCACACTTGACGACACCATTGTATATTTTTAATCAAGTAACCTTGCAACAATCCCTTGCATTAAATCTACCTTATCCTTACCACAAATGACATAACTTGAACACTAGCATTAACATTCCATTCCCTAATCATTAACATGAAACAATAATAATATTTGCAAGTTATCCATCACATTACAACTACCCTGTCCTTACCACACTTGACGACACCATTATATATTTTTAATCAAGTAACCTTGCAACAATCCCTTACATTAAATCTACCTTATCCTTACCACAAATGACATAACTTGAACACTAGAATTAACATTCCATTCCCTAATCATTAACATGAACAATAATAATATTTGCAAGTTATCCATCACATTACAACTACCATGTCCTTACCACGCCTGACGACACCATTGTATATTTTTAATCAAGTAACCTTGCAACAATCCCTTACGTTAAATCTACCTTATCCTTACCACAAATGACATAACTTGAACACTAGCATTAAAATTCCATTCCCTAATCATTAACATGAAACAGTAATAATATTAGCATTACCTTACCCTACGCATACAATCAACATCCTTTGCATCGATTATTACGCTAACCCAATGATAACATTAACATTTAACATTCCATAACCAACAACCTCAATGCTTAAGTGTTTCATTACATTATCATCACCATAAAATAAATGTCATTAACACTAACCTGACCATAAGCATTACAATGGGCAAGTACATCACATTATAATAATCTCCATGGTGCAAGAGAAATTAAACGCGAAATCCGTCATGAACAACCTGGGACTGGCGGTGAATAACTCAAAGACGCTATCCCGCATTGTTGCTCTGTGCCGCTCCCACTCACCGACCATAGAGACTACATCGGTACCTCCCAGCCAAACGCTAGGGGTACTTTGCTTCCCCCTTAGCCCCCCAAGCCGCAAAGGGGCCACACACACTCCAGATAGTATACCTAGCTTCCCAGCTCGCCTCCAAGGCTGAGCTACCACTTTAATCCCAGCTGAGAAAAAACCAACTCCTCACAAGCAATCAGTCCAGTTTTCAATTTCGGCAGCATAACAATACCTAATAGCTCATCCTCCTTTCCCCCATGCCCCTTTCTTTTTATCCAGTTTTGACCTAAATCACATTTATTTTAATTTTTAATGAAAAACCCTCTAAAAGTTCTATGTCTTACAAGTGTCACTCATCCCCCATGTTTCTCCAAAATTATTTTCCCTTTTTTTTTTCTTTTTAAAAAAAAAAACTCA
>JASDQU010101812.1:97430-108121 GCA_032191745.1 Picea mariana
TATTTCATTCAGAAATAGGGTTAGGCTCTTTTTAGAGTTAGAGTTAGGGCCTTTTTCCTTAAGGTTAAACGAAATTTTTATCTTAGAGAAGTTTTTTTTTTTTTTTTTTGACTTAGGTTTAGATTTTGAACTGGACGACGATTTGTTTAGCGGTGTCATTTTAAGAATTTATTAAGGCATTATTGTCTTAGGGCTATTTAGGTTTGTTTCTTTCATCCACATCAATGCGATGTGCCCTTCAGGACGCACCATGTGCTCCAAGGGTGCCACTCGCCTCGTTCATTTCCTTTGCGCAACGTGCCCTTCAGGATGCACCACGTGCTCCAAGGGTGCCACTCACCAACTGGACTGATTGGTAGACATCTATAACCCCTAGAGTCAACACTCCGCCAGGTGAACTTATGGGAGACTAAGGGTTCTAAAGAATAAGGCCCCTGCCTTATTGCGCACCCCTTAGAATCATCATGAGCGACTGTCGCAGTCTTCCCTCACGGCATTGTGGATCCTCTCGAACTAAGTAATCGTTAACCTACAATTTGAGCCACAACGGGAGTGCTAGTAGGCGGTGGCAGGGCTGTTGTCCACCCCTCTCCCTCAACCTCTCTGGAAATCGTGTGTGGCCCCTTTACTCCATATGTGAGTCTGGTCAGCAAGCTATCGTCAGCCTGCATCATCGACAATCGTGTCAGAACATGTCAACGTCAAATCGTCAAATCAATGAAATATCACAGTAAATAAATCAACCCAAATAGCACACTCCCTGACTCAATCCGAAGTCTAAGGTGTTCCACCGATGCCTTTGCATCCTCAAGGTCAAAAACCCTGCATGCTTAATAAAACTGAGTCAATAGCACCTGTCTACATCAAATAGTAAAACATCATGTCATCTGTCAATCACATCATAATCAAGTATAAATGGTTTAACATCATAAAGTCCAGATCACTTGCGAGCAAGTGCCTTCAAAGAATAAGTTTTCTCAGTGCGCTAGAGCGAGATGTTACAAGATATTAATCATAAATAAAAACACAAAGATAAGTAAGGGATAGATAACTCGAAAAACAATTTATCCTTCACTTATTATCCTTGCACAAGAAAGCAAGGCATTTGAATCTATAGGTCTTTAAATTCCAGAGTGATGACCATCGATTCAACTCCTGGGCGACTGCTCAGGCACGGACTAATAACTTAAGGAATAGGGACAGAAGATAAAAACACTATTCTTCTTCATATTAAACAATAAAACAAACGCTGAGAAGTCATTTCAAATCAGAGGTTGGGTTTTCCATGGTAAATCAATTCAGAATACAAGGATCAAGGGGAATACAAATACTGTAGGAAGGCAGGTGCAGGAAATCTCATGGCAATGAAATATTCAACCGAGCCCAGAAAAATAACATGTGTAAATTAAATTCCATTTCAAGTAACAACTCTAACATGTGTACATTAGCCAAACGTGAATGCTCTGAAGTTGTTGTCTTGGGCATGCTCCATCCAGCTCCCGCTTTCCAACCAATGTGACCTCATCGATACCTCCCAACCAATGCTAGGGGTACTCTTCTTCCCCATGAGCCCCTCGAGATGCAAAGGGTTCACACACACAATACCAGAGAATGCTAGCACCCATCTCTCTTTGCAAGGTTTAGATACCACTCGTTACCTGAGCTGGGTATCCCAACCCCATAAGAGAATGTTAAGTCAAGGTAAAATTTCAGCAGCATAACGTTACACAAAAATATGAGATGCATACTCCTCCTCCTCCATCATTTTTATAGAGTGTTTAAGTAATTAGTTTCCCAAATTCCCATTAAATTCCTTTTTCATTAATCTAATTGGGAAAAACCTCCCCCATACACATGTCACCCATCCCCTAGTTGCACCATAAAATCAATTTTATTAATTAATTAAATATTCCTATTTCCCTCACCCACCTAAAAGCATTTCTAAAAACACTCCTCGGTGTCCCAAAATTCCCTTACACTTCTTAAATGAATTATGCGTTACTTAATTCCTAGTGGACTTCATAATTAGAAAGTTCCAAAGGGAAGATTCCTTACTAAGTTAGACATTTAAATTTTTCTTTACGTTTCCCCTTTTCTTTAAGTTTCCCCCTTTTTCCTTTTTAACAAAAATCAATTTAGCAAGTGTAAAAAAAACAACCAGTTACCCCTTTTTTTCTTTTTAATTAAAATTTAATCCTCCATTATAATTTTGACTTTAATAAATAATTTTGAATTTCTTACCCCCCTTCTTGTCACATTTTTATTTATTATTTTATTTTTTTGACCACGTGTTCTACTTAGACATAGGTTTTAATTGCACTAGGTTGGGCGACATTTTTATTAGGGAAAATTGTTTTTAAACCTTAATTGTCACATCATTAATTTTAAGGCCCACTAGGTTTATTTACTTACTCGTTAAAATTGTGATGTGCCCTTCAGGACGCACTACTTTCTCCAAGGGTGTCACTTGCCTCTTTCTGTTTTTCTTGCGCGACGTGCCCTTCAGGACGCATTACATGCTCCAAGGGTTCCACTCACCTCTTGACTGACTTTAGTAGACATCAAAACCCTGGAGTCAATAATCCGCCATATGATCTTGTGGGACACTAAGGGCCTCTAAGGAATAAGTCTCCCTCCTTATTGTGCAGCCCTTAGAATCATCATGAGCGACTATCATAGTCTGCCCTCATGGAACCGTGGGTCTTCTCGAACTAGGTAATCGTTAACCTACAGTTCGAGCCACGACGAGAGTGTTAGTAGGTTGTGATATGGATGTTGCCACACCTCTATCTCAAAGTATCTGGCTGTCCTATGTGACTCCTCTACTCCACATGTGAGTCTGGTCGGAAAGCTATCGTCAACCTGCATCCATCAATGAATCATGTCAGCAATAATATTCAATCATCATAAAATCTGATCATATATACATGTCACATCAACAACATTCAATTCCAATAATCCACTCCCTGACTCGATCCAGTGTCCAAGGGGTTTCATCGATGCCTATGCATCCTTGAGGTCCAAAGTCCTGCACACTCAAGAGGACCCAGTCAATAACCCCTGTCTAAGTAAATACGACAAATAACATATCATCACATCCACAATATCTCATAATCATAATCAAATGATCAATAGTATAATAACCTGGATCACTTGGACGCAAGTGTCCTCAAAGAATAGGTTCTCTCAATGCACACAAGGGTAGGATGTTACAGTAAACCAAAGTCAACCAAGGTCTACAAAATTTAACCATGGTCACGGTTAACCAAGGTCAACCACAATTAACCATGGTCATGGTTAACTAAGGTCAACCATAAGTAACCATGGTCATGGTTAAGAAAGTTCATGGTCAAGCAAGGTCATGATCAACCATAATTAACCATGGTGAACCTTGGTCAACCATATTAAACTGAAGTCAACCAAGGTCTACCAAAGTTAACCATAGTCATGGTCAACGATAGTGAATCATGGTCATGGCCAACCACAGTCACAATCATGGTCATCAATGGAGTCATGATTCACCATTAGTAAACTATACTCATGGTCGACATGGTCACCCATGGTCAACCATTTCGTAAACATTTCATTATTATTTATATTAATATTTTAATTCAAAAATATACTAATCCTCTTCATGCATGGTCATGGTCCACTAAGTCAACCATAATCTAGGTCATGGTGAGCCAAAATCATGGTTAAGGTCAACCATGGTCAATGTTACCCATAATCATGATCAAGCATGTTCATGACCAACCATGGTCTTAGTAAACTAAGGTCTACCAATGTGAAGGTCTAATAATGTAATACTTTAATGTTTTGTATTTATGTAATAATGTATTTTTATTTTATTAATGTACTAATAATACTTTAATGCTTTATTGATGCATTAATTAATAATATTTTATTAATGTATTAATATAATACATTAATGTATTCATACTTTAATTTATATATTACATTAACGTATTAGTTAATTAGTACATGTTAATACTTCAAATCATTAATGTATTAATGTATTAGTAAATTAATTAATAGACCATTAATATATTAAGTAATCAATACCTTACTATTTTAATACTTTAATTTATATATTACATTATTGTATTAATTAATTAATACCTTACCATTTTCATATGAATGTATTAATACATCAACATATTAATACATTATTAATCAATATATTAATACATTATTAATGTATTAATATTATTATTTTATTAATGTATAAATAATATATTAATACTCTAGTAATATATTAATACAGTTGGAAGAGATAAAAGTGTCTCTCGAGTTTAGGGCTGCTCCAATAAGGATGTATGAGAATGTTATTGCTAAGTTTAAAAAAACCAAGGGCTGGACAAAAGAGATTAACTACAACATCAGAGTCAAACAAGGTTGTCCCTTGCCCCCTACCCTTTTTGGCATATACATTGATAAGTTAGAAGAATGCTTGGAAAAAGGAGGTTGTGTCAGTCCCACTCTCACTTGTATAGTCATCAATCTTCTTCTTTATGCCAATGATATCGTTCTTATGGCAAGGAGTCCCCATGATCTTGAAAACCAAGTAAGAATCCTCAAGGATTTTTGCTCCAATATGGGTATGACTGTTAATACTAATAAGACTAAGGTCATGATTATTAAATCCAATAAGATCCCTAATGATACCCTTGTATATGACAACAACAACTTGGAGGAAGTGACTTCATACAAATATCTTGGAATTGATTTTCAACACAAGCTCAACAAGAATTACAGTATTGTGAAAAGGATTATTGGGGGATGGAAAGATTATTATGGGCTTGAAAACAATTGTAAATTAACTGATCTTTGGAGTTGAGATAAGAAGAAACTCCTCTTTGAGACTCTTGTTACACTGGTTATTCTTTATGGATGTGAAGTGCGGGGCTATAGTATCTCTCGTGAATCCAGGAGAAAGATAGAGAAAATACAAAAGCATTTTATAACCTATAATCTCAAAATTGAAGGAAATATTCCCTATCCCATCCTCCTCTTACAAAAAAACCTCTCCCCCATTGAGAGCATGGCTATGAGTAGATACCTAATGTATAAGAACAAGTTAAACAACATGGAAGACAAGAGGCTACCTAAAATTGCTTCAAAATTAAGTCATAACCACCATCGACTCAAGCGAGGATGGCATAAAGATGTCTGGTCTTGGCTAAACTATTGGGGAATCATGGAAGAAACCATTTTGCAGATTAGAGATACTATTAAAAAAACCGTCAAATCAAAATTTAAGGAAAAAATGTGGTGTGATTAAGAGTTAGAGGAAAAAAGAAAATTAAGGTATTATAAAGATGTAATCAACCCTAATCTAGAAGATCAAAATTATCTATCTGTTTTTCCAAGTGTAAAGAAAAAAATAACAATTGCTAAGATAATAACAAATTCTCATGAGCTCCAAAGTGAAACTAGGCGTTGGTCAATTCCTAAAATGCCATGGGATGAAAGAGTGTGTCACCTTTGGGACACTAAGAAGGTGGAAGATGAAAATCCCTTTTCTCTTAGATTGTCCAGCCTATACCCATATTATATCTCATTTTCAAAATATTTATCACACTACCAATCTTCCTGACCTTTTAACTCAACAAAAGTATGGTGATCTTGGAAAGCTTCTCTTAATGCTTTTCGAGCACAGAAACAAAATTCTAAAGAATTATGACTAATCACTTACCCTCTTAAGATCTGATAGACCAATTGGATCTTACTGGACGTTAATCATCATCATCATCATAATTCAATAATTTAATGTATTTAGGTATATTAATCAATATATTAATACATTATTAATGTATTAATATTATTATTTTATTAATGTATAAATACTATATTAATACATTATTGTAATAGTTCAATAATTTAATATATTAATACATTATTAATGTATTAATATTAATATTTTATTAATGTACAAATACTATATTAATACATTATTGTAATAATTCAATAATTTAATGTATTTAAGTAAAAAATTGTTATTAATATATTTTTACTTTATTTTATAAATACTTTATTACTTTAATGTACTAATCTTTTGTATTATTATTTTATTAATGTATAAATAATATATTAATACTTTATTATAACAATTCAATAATTTAATGTATTTAAAGAGATTAATCAATATATTAATAGATTATTAATGTATTACTATTATTATTTTATTAATGTATAAATAATATATTAATACTTTATTTTAATAATTCAATAATTTAATGTATTTAAGTAGAAAAATGTTATTAATGTATTTTTATTTTAATGTTACTAATGTTTTTTATATACTTTAATACTTAATGTAATAATTAAAAATATTTTATAAATATATTAATTAATTAACCATAAGGAATTCGATAACGATTATACAAATTGCTACGTACAATAGAAAATTCTATAGTTTGAATTCAACCGTGGAGAATATTATTAGTTAGATGATAAAGTATTTTACAAAATGAAACGGACAATTCGATAAAGTATTCTACAAAATGACATGGACAATAGAGAATTCGATAGTCCGAATTCAGCGGTGGAGAATATGATATTAATTAGATGTACAGAATATAATGGGAAAACTATTGCAAATAAACAGAAGCATTTCCTTGTCTGCCTCTAGGGTTTATATTGGAAAACTGACCGTCAGCCTTGGATAAACGCAGAGCGGAACTTGCCTTGGCATAGTCGCCCCACACGCTTCTGTCATATCGAGCTGGGACGGATCCCCTTCAACTCTCCAATCAAAAGTGTGCAACAACTGAGCCAATGCAAGAACAATTATAGGAATAGCCATGGAAACCCCAAGGCATTCTCTCCTTCCTGCCCCAAATGGTATGATATGATTGATCTCTTAAATTGATATGCCCCCAACACATCGGGATCCTTTCCTATAGCCCACGTATTTACCATTACCGCTGTTTTCTTAGGTATGTAGTATCCTCCTACTGTCACAACCTTTACAGATTCATAAGGAATCATTAGGGGCGTCGCTGGGTATAATCGCAGAGTCGCTTTGACCACACAATGGAGGTATTTCATGGTTGCGAGATCCGACTCCTTTACTTTACCGCGTTGGCCAACGACCGATTGGATTTCTTCCTAATCCCTTCATTACATTGGGATTTCTGAGCAGCTCACTCATTTTCCATTCTAACGTAGTTGATGTCGTCTGAGTGAACTCTTCTGGTCAACTATATCGAGTGAACTATTCTGGTCAACTATATCAGTGGTTAGGATCCGTTCCTTTGTTTCTTGATTCAGTTTCTTATTTTCCCTTTATAGCTCTAGGCTATCAGCTAATACAATTGCGTGCTCCGCATATTCTCGTTTCTTGTTCTGTCTTTTTCTTGTTTTCCTGTACAGTTTCTTGTTCTGTCTTTTTCTTGTTTTCCTGTACAGTTTCTTGTTTTGTCATGTTATTAGAGTGCGCGAGGTAAGACTCTTCACAGAGTCCGGAAAGCAATCTGCAGTCCGCTAAAAGAGCGTTGGAGACATCACAACGCACGGAGGTAGATTTACAGAAGAAGATTCAATACGATGATCTTTAAAAAATTCGTGGAATCCTTCTTCAAGAGGAAGATGCAGAAGCAGCAAAGCAAAAGCTACAACAACCATTAGAGCGACCACAGGAACATATCTAGGCCATTAAATCAAGTGAGAAAGGATGAGGAGCACGTAGAAGAGGCGAACAATTTTCATCCATTAGATCTGGACGAGAGCACGTCAAATCAAGAAAAGGTGCACAGGGTTTAACTGTTGAAGTCCTTCAGACTTCGTGTATTTGGTGTATTTCATGCAAAGGTTGCAGAGAAGTCAAAATCTCCCAAAGTTCCAGAGCTCAAAACAAATCTTGTTTGTTGATCCAAGCAAAGGATGTGTGTCAACAAATCCTACACTCAAGAGGTGAATCATCCTGGAGAATTCTGGACTAGAAGGTCACAAGAATCCCTAAGTCCGGGAGAGCCGAAATAACTCTAGACTGTTGGATCCAGGGGACACATGTGAGATGATCCCCTTATTCGTTGATCTCGAACTCCGGAGGAAAAGAGTCGTAAGTTGGATAGAGATGAGGAGTCCTGGAGGCACGGAGGTCCAGAGAGTATCCAAACCATTGATCTTGTTGGACACGCGAAAGCCATCACGTAGTTCGATGATCTGTGCAGTAGTGACGGAAAGAGCCCTGAAGGTCGAAGTCCCGAAGTAAATCAAGATCGTCGATTTGCAAAGGACGTGTCAATGGATCCTGGAGTCCGGAAGGTAATCACTCCGGGAGGAAGAAAGTGCTAAAGGTAACCAGATTCTGGAAGCTCCAAAGAGACGGACTAAATCCAGGCCATTGATCGCAGAGTACACGTGGTAGGAGATCTTGAGCTTTGGAGGAAAGCCACTTCGGAGAAAAGTCGGATGTGTGAAGTGAGAACTCGCAAAGTCTCGAAGCCCAGAGTTCATCTAGACCATCCATCAACGAGGACATGTGGCGTTGGATCTCTAACTTTGGAGGCTTAACACTCCGGAGGGTGTTGTGAAGTGAAGCATTGGAGCGAGAACTGGCCAGAGCCCGAAGTCAATATGAACCATTGAAGGTCGAGGACATGTGTTGACAGATCTGACACTCCAAAAATGTAACACTTCGGAGGTTTGTGGTGTTGTGCATCTTAGAACTCCCAAAGCCTAGGATTCCAAAGTAAATATGAGTTCTCAAATCAAGAGGAGACATGGAGATTTATCTTGCACTTCGAAGATTCGACGGAGGTTAGCACGAGTTCGCTAATTTGGCACTTTGGAGGATTCTTAGTATTGTGCATTGAAAAGGCATGAAGCTCGAACTCTCAAATTAATTATGGGCCATTGATCTCAAATCAACGAGGAACGTTTATCTATTTGTCTATTTTCTCATTCATCGATTCAGAGGAAGAAAGGTCTCAACAAATTGAGATTCCTAGAGTCCGAAACCCCAGAGAAAATAGAGGTTTATCTCGCACTTCAAAGATTCGGCACACTGGAGGTTAGCACGAGTTTGCTAATTCGACACTTCGAAGGATTGTTAGTATTGTGCAATGAAAAGCCCTGAGAAAATAGAGGTTTATCTCGCACTTCGAAGAGTCAGCACTCCGAAGGTTAGCACGAGTTCGCTAATTCGACACTTCAGAGGATTGTTAGTATTGTGCATTGAAAAGGCATGAAGCTCGAACTCCCGAAATAATTATGGACCGTTGAGCTATTGGTCTATATTCCCATTCGTCGATTCAGAAGAAGAAAGGTCTCAATAGTTTGAGATTCCTGGAGTCTGAAGCCCTAGATAACCTGGTTCTCATCCCTTAGTCATATGAGGGGTTAACGTGAATTTTTTTTTGTTAAAAGAAAGCCTCGAACCACCTGTTTTTTCGCGTGGGACACAGGTAAAGCATGGAACTCACTATCATTTTTTTTACTATTTTGTTCTATTTTTGGGGGAATGACCACCTCTAACCATTTCGGACCAACTCAAGGGCCAATTCTTCTTGGGAAGAACTATGAATTTTGGTCTCTCAGAATGACATCTTTCTTACAAGCACAAGATTGTTGCGATCCTATGGATCATGGCTATGTGGAACCACATCCTATAGTTCTTGCTGCCATGATCGATCAACAACAAAATGCAGAGGCAAAACGAAAGAAAAGAGAGAACAAAGCCAAGTTATGGATTCAAAACTCTGTGGATGACTCTATTTTCTCCAAAATCATAGGTGTTGTTACTTCAAAACAGGCCTGGGACATCCTACAATCAGCTTACAAAGGAAATGACTGGGTCAAAACAGTCAAGCTGTAGACCTTGAGGACACATTTTCAGACTTTGAAAATGACAAACTCTGAAAACGCCGACCAATTTATGACCACATTCATGGGAATTGTAAAATAAATCTGATTAACTCATGAAGACATCTTTGATCAAAGGATCCTTGAGAAAGTCCTCAAAATTCTTCCAAATAAATTTGATATGGTTGTTACAACCATCCTTGAATCCAAGGAGCTTTCCAATTTTTCCATAGATGAACTAATGGGTTATCTATTGACACATGAGACTCGAATACATCTACAAGATGAGTCAATATCCAATTCCTTCAAAACTCAATTCTCCTTCAATAGAGGGAGAGGCAAAGGCAGAGGTAACATAGGAAGAGGGAGAAGTCCAAGCAATCAACACTCAGGTGAAGGTCACACCTATAAAAAAAGAAATCATAATTACCAACCTCAAAGGGGTAGAGGGAGGAGATCAAATAAAAAATCAAGCATACAATTTTATTACTGCAAAAAGTATGGACACTATGAATCTGAATGCAGGAAGAAGCAAGAAGATCAACACTCAGGCATAACACATGTCTGAAATCATGAAGGAGACACTTCTGGTGGGATGTTTCTTTCCTATAACAAGGATGAAGAACAACACTAGGATCTCTTGTTGCTAGATAGTGAATGGAACAATCATATGACATGCAACAAAGAATTATTTTCTTTCATTGATTCTTCTCTTTCATCATATATTACACTTGGAGATGACTGTTTAGTTAAATTTCAGGGCAAAGAAAATTTACCTATTTTCACTAAACAAGATGTAAAGAAATACATAAACGATGTCTATCATGTTCTAGATTTGAAACATAGTATCTTAAGTTTAGGAAAACTAATTGAAAATGGCTATA
>JASDQU010101812.1:114900-141445 GCA_032191745.1 Picea mariana
TTCGAACTACAAATCTTACCCAATCTTATGCACAAAGTGCATCCACCGCTAATGAAACTATGATTTGGCATGCAATATTTGTACATCTACTCTTTCAGAGTCTAATCCTTCTACAGAATCCCTCCATGGTCAAAGGTCTACCTATATTCAAAGAGAAAAATTCCCCATGTGAGTCTTGAATTCTTGGAAAACATAAGAGAACTAGTTTTCCACAGTCCTCCACTCAAGGCAAACAACACCTAGGTTTGGTTCACACTGACCTCTGTGGACCAATGCAAACAATGTCAATAGGTGGTTGTGTTTATTGATGATTTTAGGAGGACAATATGGATCTATTTTCTCAAACAAAAGTCTAAAACTTTTGCAAAGTTCAAAGAGTTTAAGGTTGAAGCTGAAAAATAGAGTGGAAAATATGTGAAAGTTTTTAGGTAAGATGGAGGAGGAGAATACAACTCCAAATAATTTGCAAATTTCTGCAAATCACAAGGCATCATCATGCAAACTACAACCAAGTATACTCAACAACAAAATGGAGTGGTTGAGAGGAAAAATCAGACTATAATGAACATGGTAAGGAGCCTTCTCAAGGAGAAGAGTATGTCGATTTTATTTTGGGATGAAGCTATAGCATGTGGAGTCTATCTACTAAATAGATCCCCAAACACGAGTCTCAATATGAAGGTGCCTCAAGAATCATGGAATGGGACAGAGCTAAATGTTTCTCATCTTATAACTTTTGGATGCATTGCATTCACTCACATACCTTTCGAATTGGGGAGGAAACTTGATGATCAAAGTGAGAAATGAATTTTTGCCAGCTACAGTGAGACATACACATCATACAGAATCTACAATCCGATTTCAATGAAACTCATTCTCAATAGAGATGTAAAATTTCTTGAAAATAAGTTTTGGAGCGAGTCTAAAAATCGTCTTATGGACAGTCAAAATCCATTTCTGCCACTTCCTCAAGACATAGAAAATTCAGCAAATCAAACACATTAGCTTGTCCTTTCAATATTGCAGGTGCAAGCAGAGCCTAAAATTCCTCAAGACAAATCTTCTTCAAACGAAAATTCATCCTCTGAATTTCAAAATTAGAGAACTCGAATCTTTAGAGAAATCCATCAACAGTTGGATGATATTGATCAACATAATATTTTTTCATTTCATGTCAACCTACATCCTTTAAAGAATAAACTAAAGAGCCACATTGGGTTCAAGCCATGAAACAAGAGATTGGATCCATTTATAAGAAAAAGACATGGGATCTTGTTGATCTGCCCAGATGTAAGACAAGTATTGGTGTTAAGTGGGTTTACAAAACTAAACTCAATGAAAAGGGGAAGATCGAAAACCATAAAGTAATACTTGTTTCCAAAGGATTCTCACAACAACCAGTCATAGATTATGGTGAAACCTTTTCTCTACTAGAAAGGTTGGACATTGTAAGGACTCTCCTCGCCATAGAAGCTCAACAAAAATGGCAAGTTTACTAGATGGATGTCAAATCAGATTTCCTGAGTGGTCTCTTAGAAGAAGAGGTCTATGTGGATTAGTGACTTGGATTTGAAATCAAAGAACATCTAGCCAAAGTGTATCGGTTGAAGAAAGCCTTGTATGGCTTAAAGAAAGCTCCAAGAGATTGGTACAATAGAACTAACACTTACTTGATCAAGAGTGATTTTAGTAGAAGCCAAAATGAGCCAACTCTGTACACCAAAACAGATCAAGAAGGTAAAATTTTGATTGTATGTTTATATTTTGATGACATGATATATACTGGAAATATTGAGTTAACCAGTTTTAAAAATGCCATGCAATCTGAGTTTAAGATGAAAAATCTTGGAATAATGAAATATTTTTGGGGGATTGAGGTTGACCAATCAACCAAAGGGAATTTTGTCTTTCAGCAAAAGTATGCAAAAAACATCATCAAAATATAATGCATGGAAGACTGCAATCCAACAGAAACTCCTATACCCCTAGGCACAAAATTGAGCAAGCAAGATGAAGGCCATACAATGGATTCTACCTTATACAAAATTTCAGTAGGAAGTACGTTGTATCTTACAACAACTAGGCCTGATATTATGTATGTAGCCATTTTTGTTTCCAAGTTCATGGAATATCCAAAAGATTCTCACTGGAAGATGGGAAAAAGGATTCTAAGATATGTTGCAGGCACTCTTAATTTTGGTTTATGGTACTCTCAATCTAAAGATAATCATATTTTTGGTTACACTGACAGTGATTTTGTAGGTAGCCTAGATGACTGGAAAATCACTTCGGGGTATGCTTTTCATGTGGGCACAAATCCTATTTCTTGGGCATCAAAAAAGCAACCCATTGTCTCAATATCTTTTGCAGAGGCAGAGTATGTTGTTGCTACCCTTGCTACCTTGTATTCCTATCAAGTTGTGTGGATGTGAAGACTATTGATTGGCATGTCAGATACAGAAAATGAGCCAACTCCTATCTTCTGTGAAAATACTTCAACAATTGACTTATACAAAAACCATGTTTTTCATAATAAAATCAATCACATTAACACTCGCTTTCACTTCATACGCGAGCTAGTTAATAATGGTGAGATCACACATCATTTTTTTGGCTCACGAGATTAGCTCGCAGACATATTTACAAAGCTATTAGGAAAAACCGTTCTTGATTTTCAGATATAACACTTGGGCATTATTAATGATGATGTTTGTAATTGTTAATTTTAAGAGGGAGTGTTAGTTATAATTGTAACCTCAATAGTATGTGTTTGTACATTGCCAGTTGTTCTGGTCAGTTGTATCAGTTGTTAGGATCCATTCATTTGTTTATGGATTTAGTTTCTTCTTTTCCCTTTATAGCTCTAGGCTATCAGCTAATACAATTGCGTGCTCCACATATTCTCATTCCTTGTTATGTCTACTATGTTTCTTGTTTTCCTACAGAGTTTCTTGTTTTGTCACCGTGACCATGTCCTGCATAAATAAAAATCCATTTACTGCAAAATGATGATCGACTAAAATTTAAGAATGAGGATCATAAATAATATAGAATGGAAAAAACACAAGAGAGATACAAGCACAAGAGCCTTTGTGGTTTCCTGTGTGATTTTAGTGTCAGTCTCAGCCATGTGGAGAAACACATCAACGAAGTCTTGAACATAAAGGTCTATGTCTGCCACTTTCTAGCCATTTGAGGCTGCAACCATGAGATGAGTAAGATTAACATTCATTTTCTCAGCGAATTCATCGAATTTTTTAAGGATCTTCCTCATGCATAGATCAATACCTTGCAAATCAAGCCAATCCAAATTTGGAATGAAGTCTCCAATGTTGAAGTCTACTATCCTAGCTATCAACTCTACCAACATATCCTTAAAAGCTTTGAAATCGCCACCAAAATCATCATCAAAAAATTTCCTTTTCGCCAGTATTCACCAAACTATATTGGAGGTGAGAGTAGAAATGGACTTATTATTATTATTATCATCATCATCATAACATAGCAATAAAGAAGTTTAATATTGTTATCCATAAAAAAATGTGAGCTCTCTTTTCATCTTTCGCTATGTTCATTGAAGTATTTGATATGAATCGACCCTTTACAATGTCGAATAAAATCATTAAATAAAAAATGTCATTTAATCAAAATATAACAAAAATCGTAAAATATATAACAATTTGGAAACATTTAATATGTTTGTGCCTACAATCATACTTGCCTTCGGAAGAAGAAACTAATAAATGCCAAACAAAATTGAATATTCGTTTCATTGATAGACACATAAGTCTAAGTGAGTGTATTGAAAGAGTTGTTGATTAACATTCATATTGATATTTCCATTATTTTTTTAGCGAGACTATATGAGAATGTTATACTGATACTGTCCCTTTTGTGGGGAGGGTACACCATGTCTCTTCCCAATTATTTTATATCCTATCGTATTAACCTAAAAAGTACATGGAGATGGATATGGACTAATGAAAGGCAAGACATGCCAATTTTAGGTTTTCTTTTTTGATATTTTTATTAATTTGTTTTTCAAAATGTCACCTCTCAGCATGGGAAATTAGTGAAATCGACAATTTCCACCCATCAAAAATAACAGTTTTAAAAATTTGAAAAAATATTTATTTATTTGATAAAAAATCATTTAAATACAATATTTCCTTATAATATTCTCAGAACTTTAAGAATTTTAAAATAATTTATCTAACTCAATTATCTTTGAGTTGCGATCAGTCACCATATATTCTGCCAGAGGCACGTATAATAATACATTATTGCATAAATAAAAGACATTAATCATGACCATGACTATGACCATAGTTGAAACCGATAGACTATGGTTGACCATGAGTATGGTCGAGTATGGTAAACCATGTCTTCATGGTTGACCATGATTGTGACTATGGTTGACCATTATAGCGATACAGAATGGTCACCTAATATCATGGTTGTTTATGGTTGACCATGACCATGACCATAGTTAACCCTAATTGATGATGACCATGACAATGACTATGGATGATCATGAATATGGTTAACAATTCATGGTTGGCCATGACCATGGCAAGGATTGATCACAAATGACCATGCCTATGACTATGGTTGACCATGGATGATCATGGTCAATCATAGTAGACCATTTTTATCCATGACCGAGACCATGGTTAAATATTATTGACATTGGTTGACCATGAACATGGTTTATTATGGTTGACCATGTGCATGGTGGACCTTAACAATGACCATAAGCATGGTTGACCTTGACAATGACCATGAACATGGTTAACGTGTGTTTTCTATGGATATCTATGGTTGAACATGGCTAAGCATGACCATGACCATGATTGACTATGGTTGACCTTGACAATTGTTGTCCATGATAATGACCATGACCATGGTAAACCTTTGTAGACCTTACTTGACTTTGGCTTACTATGGTTGGCTATGGTTGACCTTGGTTAAGCCTAACCTTCACTTTGGTTGACCTAGGTTAACTAAGGCCATGGTTGGTTGTGGTTTACCATGGTTTTCCTTAATCATGAATATGGTTAACCATCACCTTGGCTATGGTTGACTATATTTGGCCATGACCATGTATGAAGAGTATTATTAGATTTCTCAATTAAAATATCATTATAAATATTAATGAAATGTTTACGAAATGGTTGACCATGGATGACCACAAAAACCATGAGTAT
Organism: Picea mariana; assembly: GCA_032191745.1. NCBI lineage: Eukaryota > Viridiplantae > Streptophyta > Pinopsida > Pinales > Pinaceae > Picea > Picea mariana. Next base: position 120,108 of record JASDQU010101812.1, read on the forward strand.
GGTTCACTATGGTAGACCATGATTGTGACTATGGTTGACCATGACCATGGTTGATTATGGTTGACCATGATGATGGTTTCTTATCTTTGACCTTGACCATGGTTGACCATGAAAATGAACATGGTTAACTTTGGTAGACCTTGGTTGACTTTGGTTTTTTATGGTTGACAATGGTTGACCATGGTTAATTATGGCTGACCATGACCATGGTTAATTATGGTTGACCATTTTTTACCATGAACATGGTTAATTATGGTTGACCTTGGTTTACCATGATTAGGACCATGGTTAATTATGGTTGAACTTGGTTAACTATGACTATGGTTGACCATTACCTTAACTATGGTTGACTATTATTGACCATGAATAAGAGTATTATTTACTATCGTTGACCTTGACCATGGGCTAATATGTTTTTCCATGGTTGACTATGGTTAACTATGGTTGGGCTTGAAGTGGACCAAAGTTTAGTATGGTTGATCATGGTTACCTTCACCATGTTTGACTATGGTTGACTGGGGTTGATTATGGTTAACCATGCCCATGGTTGACCTTCATAGACCATGTGAAGATTAATATGGTGGGACATGTTGATAATGTTTAACCATCATTGAATATGATTGTGACTATGGTTGACAATGACCATGGTTGACTATGGTTAACCATGGTTGAGCTTGATGTGTACCAAAGTTGAGTATGGTTGATCATGGTTGACCTTCACCATGGTTGAATATGGTTGAATATGGTTGAATGGGGTTGAGTATGGTTGACCATTCCCATAGATTACCTTTGTAGACCATGTGGAGATGAATATGGTGGGACATGTTGATAATGTTTAACCATGGTTTGCTATGACACTAGTGCATTGCAATTTTGATCAAGTTTTATTTGTTACATAGTGACATTCAGTTTTTTTCGTCACATGACATTGTAAGGTTATGGTCATCATATTGGGACATTGGGTTTTTGTTTGTCACATTATGGCATTGGATTATGTTTGTCACATTCCGATAGTGGGTTGTGTTTGTCACATTGAAACGTTAGGAAATGATCATCTCATTGCAATGTTCGACTATGTTTATCATATTGTGACATTGAGTTGTGTACATCACATTGCGACAATGGGTTATGTTCATCACATTGCAACATTTGGAAATGTTTGGCACATTGTGATGTTAGAATATATGTGTCACATTGCAACATGAGGATACGTTCGTCGCATTGTGACGAGAGAGCTATATTCATCACATTGCAACTCATCACATTGTGACTTTACTATGTTTTCCAAATTGCAATGTTACTATGTTCGTCACATCACAAAATTTATGTTTTCTTCACATTGCAACATTACTATGCTCATCATGTTATGCTTGTCACATGATAAGTTTGGTTTGTGTTCAACACATTACGAAAAAGGAAGTTTTGACCATTTTTTTTTTGAATTCTAACGAAGCATTTCCTTTGTCGCTAAGATAGGAAATTTGAAATGATGTGAAGTGTTACATAGAAGGAAACTTAGAACTATACTTGTTATAAGTATATTGATAACAAATCATCTTGAGATTTACAGATGACAATTTTTACTAGTTCGAAATACATTGATAGCGATTCATCTTGAAATTTTTAGATGATGAATTATACTTGTTCTAATGACATTGAGAGTAAATCTACTTGATTTATACTAATTTGAAGGAAATTGATAGAAAATCATTTAATAATTTATTCTTGTTATAAGAACATTGAAAGAAAATCATCCTGACCTTTGTAGATGCTGAGTTATACATGTTATAAGGACATTGATAACAAATCTAATTGATATATGTTACAAATGACCATTTATATTTTTTCTATGAAAATTTATAGAAAATAAACTTGTTTTATACTTTGCAGATGATGATTTATACTCATTCTAAAGACACTGATAGAAAATCAGCTTGAAATTTACAGACGGTATTTTATTATTGTTATCAGGACTTTTAAGTACACCACACAGGGATCATAGAATGTATACATTGCACCATGATACAAACTATGACCATTATACATCCATATATAATTTTAATACACTTTTTGTTGAGTATATTTGTCATGGGTTGGAGAGTTAACAAAGCAAGTCTCCCATCCATAGAATTTTTTCACTAAAATCCATACACTTAAAACACACAATAGTACATATATGGACAAAGACTAAAGACCATCCACATGTTCCCCCAAACAAATGGAAACAAGAACAGGTGGTTGAGAGACTTGATGTCTAGACAAGAGTAAAAAAATGCCACTTGTTCTTCCAAACAGATGGAAACTAGAATAGGAAGTTGAGAATCTTGAGGTCTGAATAGTCTGAGTGATCCATGCCTCCATGAACAAAGAATCCAAGATTCCTACAATTATTTTGGCAATTACAATGCATAATAACAAAAAATAAAAACAACATAATTAATTAGTGGATGAACTTGTATTTTGTTTTTCTCCATGATTACTCTCGGTGGGAGCAAAGATGAAAGATTATGCATAGGTCGAGAATCTTCTTTGGTCCGACGCACTTGAGAGAGAATCAAACAACAATTCTAGGCGACTGCTAAGAAGGGTGGTCTTGTGAAGATTCCCTTTCATATCCTGATACATATTGAAAATGAGGACCAAGTGATCTCGTGAGAGGCAGCAGGTGGAGCTTGGTCCCTATTACGAAGAAGTGGAAGGAGGAGGGTGGCCTTCAGGAGGGAGAGACTCTTCATGGCATACCTATAACAAGAATTCTTCTTTAATTATGCAAGTGTCCAATTCCAAAGCAGCGAAAACACCAGGGGTGGAGCAACCAGTAGGCGAGGCGGGTATTGGGGGACAAGAACCATGTATAGTAGGGAAGCTGGTGGAATTTGAATCGAGACTACTGGTATTTCTTTGAGCCATGAATGTCTCTTATACTGCGAGATGTTGATGAGAGGATAGCGACGTCTGCATTTAATGCCTTAATGTGCGTTGTCCACTTGCCACCCCATCCAGGGTTTTATATAAATATTTTTAAACATATATAATTTTTTAATATATAAACAACTAAAAATGTTGTTTATTACATATTATAAAAAAAATATAAAAAAAAAAACAAAAATTATGGTTTATTCCTTCTATTCTATTAACAAATATTTTGGAAAATCTAAATATAAAAAATATTCATTAAAAATATTTACAAATTTTCAATCTTTTTAAAGATTAAATATATTTACAATCCAATTGGATTAAAATTAAATTATTATTATTTAAATTAAATTTAAATAATAAATAAATAATCAAAAATAGTGTTTATTACATATTATAAAAAAATAATTTGTATTCCTATTATTACATTAATAAATATTTTGAAAAATCTAAATACAAAAAAATTTAAATTTTCTTAATATTGGATATATTTAAAAATTTGCAATGATTAAATATATTTATAATTTAAATGAATTAAAATCAAATTATTATTATATAAGCTGGATTTAAATTATCTTTTAATATTTTTTTTTATTGTTATAAAATAAGTTTTTCCTATCACATAACATTATAAATAGATATATTTTTAAAAATCTAAATTTCAATAATTTAACATCTTTTTTAGAATGAAATATATTTACAAGTTATTCAAGATTTAAGTGGATTAAACTTAAAATATTATTATTTAAATTAAATTGAAATTATCTTTATTATTATTATAAAATAAAGTGATGTAACTTAGAAATTGATAAATTCTCAATTTTAAATTAAATAATCCATTTTTTAAATATTTATATTGATTTGAAATGAAAAAATAAAAAAACTAACATATTTTTTTTTTAATATCTACATCATTTAAATTATGTCAAACTCAAAATACAATAAAAAAAAATATGTTAATTAAAAATGAAGTAACTTATTTAGTAATAATTGATATTAAAATTAACTAAATTATTCCTTAAATAATATCATATTGATAAAGTATAAGTGTGGCTAGCATGAAGTAACTAGAGTCCAGAGTCTCCTACCTGATATTGAAGTCATGGACCACTTAACTACTAAATATTATTTTTACATCTTTAGGTGTACACYTATTGGAAATGACTAGAATTAATTGGATTTTAATTATATATGGATTTTTTAATGGATATGATTTCATATTGTGAGAACAATCTTGGTCATCACTATAAATCAAAGGGTGAGGTTTCAAACATTATCTTCCTTGCATGATAGAACATGTCTTTTTGTGATTAAAAATAGTAATGAACATGATTAACCTAATAATGGTGGATGGTGTTATTAATTCCAACTTTAAATTTAGGTTTTCATTCACTTAGATTTTTTACTGCACCCCACCCAATTGTTTTCTAAATTGATATTAGGGTTTTTAACATGTTCTCATGAGTAAATACAGTGTGTTAATGGATAAATAAAGGCCAATTGTTTGTGGGTTCGTGGATCCCTTCTTTACAAGGTGTAGCCCCATCTCCTTAACGTTTCAGACTAGAGAATAGGTTCTCATGTGTTAATGTTAGAGTAACCAACACACATGTATTGGAAAATCATAATGTTCAAGTAATAAATCATACAACATATCTTGCATAGTTGAGGATAATTAGCGATAGTTGCCATGATCATGGAGTTAATTGTAGTGTTTATTTGGGAGACCTAGGATGGACGTTGGAAAAAAAGAGAAAGGGAACTTCAGAATGGATTCTCTAAATGTTATTTTCATTCTCATGTTGGTCTAGGTGACTAATAGCTTAGTTAACCTGCAAGAAGCATCCATGAAGTACATAAATTCTACACCAAATACTTTTGCATTTTCCTAATTGAAAACTCTCTTAGATTTAGAAAGGTAGAAATTTATGCAAAAGACCATCCAAAGCTTATGAACTCTGAAATCCTAACTTTAATCTTTCCATAAATCTAATATAAATAACTTAAAACTCTAATAAATTTAATGAGGAATTTTGCAAATACATATCAAAAACTATGCCAAAAGACTATGCCTTTAAAGTAGCACAAACAACCATCAATCGACCCCTGAAAACCACCTAAGCCTACCTTAAAATAACCATTAAACTATTTTAATATCCTTAATAATAAATTATAATATGTAACCTAAAATAACATTAAAATGGTATGAAAAAATATAGCGGATCTTTTTCAACCCAATCAGGCCTTTATACCTGCACACATCAGGCGAAAGGCGAACCAAGTTGTAGAATGGAACTCCTTTGCAAAATGTCCCTCAACCCTGCACACCGTATTCTCCAGCAATGCATTCGCAAGGCTGCGGATGTGGACAAACCCCTGGATGGGGTGTTAGTGTGGGCCACATGGCGAGAGGAGGAGGAGAGGTCAGGCCAGTGAGGCAAGGGGCCATGTGCCAGGCTCGTGCCAAGTCCCGCCGCCTAAACCATGCATTTATTTGATATTACATCACCCAGTGAACTATTAATGTTGGTGCACCCGACTCCCATTTCCGACTATACCATGGCTTCTCTGTCTGTAGGTGACTTCAATCCCCGCTTGCAACCCGACCCTCTCATCCCTCAGCTGCCCGGGCCTAGCTTACTCTGGTTTTTCATGGTGCTCATAGCCTTCGGACTTCTCCAGGATTTTCACGTCCATCTAGGGCATTTGGTTCAGTTCTTCCTTCCCTTCGAGCTCAGAATGTCGCACAAAAGAGGGAGGCCAAGGAGAGGATCTCCATGGCATCCTCCTCGGCCCTGTGTTTCTGTTTCTCCCCCTAGTTTGCCTTCAATGCACTCCTCGCAGCCTTTGCAGCCGGAGATGGAACCTCTCGCCTCCTCCACCCTGCCTACCTCCCGGTTCAAATGTCTGGTCATCACTGACAGCTCGTCGGGATCTCTCTCGCAATTTCCCACAGCTCGATAGAATTCCCTAGCTAGCAGGCCTTCTTTTGCACCAACAGCTTGCTCCTCCCACCCACCCTTGGGGGCGCCAGCCTTTATTCGAAATGTCCAGCACAATACACACTCGTCTACCAACTTCATCCCTGATTCACAGCTGAAGGATAGTCTGGTCATACTCTATGGGATGGTCTTTGAGCTCCAGCAAGGATTGGAGGACCTCCATTTCCGACTGCAACTTTTGGATGGGAAGACTTCGACCCTCCTTCAGATCCTTTCCACCTTCCAGGAAGATTTCCACTCCACTTCAGAAGCCGCGGTAGCAACAGAGATGCCCCATGTAGAGGTCGTCGACAGGAATGAACAGGTGTAACAACCAAAAGGGGACGATGTGGTGCAGGTCACGTACAGGGACACGGAGGCTGTGACAGCTATGGGCATCCATGCACACAGTCCACCTGGGGTCACCCTGCCAGCTGCCATCCTGGAAGGGGGTAACTTGGCCGCTGACATTCAACTGGAAGGTAAAGGGATGCCCATCAAAGAGGAACCTTGGGACGCGGCCTACCAAGCCACCTGGCCAGGTTATTTGCCAAGTGTCTGACCCCTCTGGGGATCTGATCTTTTTACTAGTGTATTTTCATAGTTGTAGCCTAATCAGATTAGTTATGTTTATCTAAGACTGTCAGACTATAAATTGCTAGACTTACCCAGCTGGCTGAACTGGTTTCCCCTCTCTTGGGGCAGTTTGGTAACTACAACACGGTTGTTTTCAAGATTCTGTAACTCTGGACTGGTTTTTGAAAGCCCTTTATATATAAAATCTCTTACTTAAAAAAAAACATTAAAATGGTATGCCCTTAGTCTAGCCAAAGTTCAACCGTTCCCATAGTGTACTTATTTAACTTTTCTTATTTATCATAACATAGAAATAAATAAGTTTAGGATTGCAATAAAACTTAAATGTTTTTATTGATTTGTGATTAAATTTTTAGAATATAACCAAACCCTCATAGGGAAAGAAAAATAGTCTTCAACAAAATAAGAATGAAATGAAATGGAAGATCGACATTCCATTAAGACTATGAGTAATCCATGTATGTTTTTAAATTTAAATTTAAATTAGTTATTGTTTTTAAATTTAAATTAGTTATTTGTAAAAGAAAATATTTAAAATGATAATTAAAATCTATTCTCTTTTTCATTATTAGAAATGTTTTTTCCTTTTTTTTTTTTAAACATATATTTAGTCCAAAAACAAATGCAAAAGTTACTTTTATGTATTTTAACTCTTTTTTTCAACAAAAAAATTAATCATTATATTAATATATAATTTGTTTACATGGCCAAAAAATTGAATCATTTACATACAACCTCCAAAGCTTCATAGAAAACTTTAAGTATGAATCTCTTCAAACTGTAAAACTTTAAGTATGAATCTATTTTCATAAGGTAAGATCCGAGCCAAAAAAAAATAAAATAAAACATAATGAGAAGACTATAATTATGTCTGTCCCCTTGCTAAACAAGTATAACCTTTAAAAATAAATTGATAAACTTTTATGTATTTTAACTTATTTACAACAATCGTCATGATATTTATAATCAAATAAATTAAAACATTTTATTGAGTAAGGGTAATGTGATCTTAGATCCGAACAATCTACCTCGACACATGTCCTAGGCGATCGTTCATCTCCGCTATTAAACAAACAAAGACGAAACTCTTGCCTGTGAAATAAGCATTGAATCAAAGGATAAAGATCGATTGACCAAATAAAAAGGTACTCGCTGATTTTTTCCAAATTGTTAAAGAAAACAAGTCTAAATTTCAAAACCATCACTATATCGAGAGGCAATTCATCATACACATTCACTATATTTTATTCAATCTCTTTGCAAAATTTAGAATTTATTTAACTAGTGAAATTTAACCACACTAACCAAAGACGTCACGATTTCTTGAAAACTATAAATTGGTAAAAGTTAAAATTAATAATATGGATATTTAATTTGTTTTCAATTAAACCAACTTTTTTGAAATATATTTGAATTTATAATTAATAATTAATAAAGAAAACAGAATAAAATATTTACATTAACCAAATAAAAGAAAACAAAACAAAAGAATCAAAGTTTCTTTACCAGAACTTATATAGTTTTTGTTACCAATATTAAACCTGAAATAAAATGAGAGCCTACAATTGTATTTACAGACCTAGCATCTTTAATGATAAAAAAAAATTGGTTGATAACCTACCTACGGTACTTCATCTCACCTTAGATTCCAAAAACAAGACGTAAAACTGACCTCATTGTGATTAAATTACAAGGATGAAATGAGTTTGTTTAATAAAATATATAGGTTAAGATATATGAGTTAAAATGGGATATGAGTTATGAATATTAGTGTTAGGGTTGATTAATATAGTTATTCTTAATATAGAAGAATGTTAGTTGTATTATTTATTATTAGTTAATAATAAAAAAATAATTTTTAATATTATAAATAATATTTTATATTAATAACTACATTAATATATAATAATAATTTATTAAATTTATGATTAAAATATTAATAATACTTTATTAATTAGTCATCATTAATTATAATTATATTCATTAAAAATATTATTATTATTTTATTTTTATTATACATAATATAGTAATAATTATTAATAAATAATAATTATAATTATTATTAACTATATTATTAGTTATTATTAATATACTTAATTAGTTATATTATACCATGTTACTTTAAATATATGTATGTATAATATACATACCCTTTATATAATAATTATTAGTTAATCATAGTAATGAACCACTTCAACAATAATTTATTAATAATATATTAAGGTAAATTGTTATTAGGGTTACAGTTATAAGACTTATGTTTATATTACTAGTTTGGGAATATTTATTTATTTTTAAGTTAAAAAGAAGGTAGATCCTATTATATCATAAGAAAAAATAAACATATGTTCTTAGGCTGTCAGTTCTTCCACCAAATTAGCGGAAACCGAAACAGTTAGCAGCCTTAGATATCCATGTCCAAAAGAGGTGGTGCACCATCTATCCTTCCCAAAGGAAACCAGGACCGGTGGCGCCCTATACTCTGTACATTAACCATGAAGACATAAATTGAAATTAGACTAAAAAGTAAAGATTATCAGCTTACTGTACCCCTAACCAGAGCCTGAACATCTAACCACACCCATAACCAGAAGCAATTATCCATTGGTTCCAAAAGTGGCCTTGTAGGGGTCTTCATCATGCAATCCATTCTGAGCTAGTAGAGAATAAGGTCGAGCAGAAGTCAGACATTTTTTCCCTGCTGGAGGGTTGGAGAAATCCTCGTACAATATGTCTATGTGTTGGCTCATGAGTGTGCCACGGTAGACTTGGTCTGCCATGTGGTTGCTCAGGTCAAACACCAAGTCTAACTATTATGGGTCGAAGAAGGGTGGTGGGACACGCCACTTTTCCATTGTAATCAAGATGGGAGGTGGCGCAAGGACCTCACTACCCTTCTTTGGCATCCCACCCTCCGCATCCTCGCTTGTTGCAGCCTCCATTCCAACCTGTGCTCCGTCCTGTTGCTCTCCTACCATGTTATGTCCCTATGCTCCTACCTGCTTCCTAGGGTCCTCTTCTCTCTCAGTGGCTCTGTAAGGATTGTAACCTGTTGAAAGTGCAACATCCTGAGAGGCCATATGGAGGAGATCCTCTGGGATCTCCTCCTCAACGTAGCAGATGTGGAACTCCTCCAATTGTTCCTCCATGGTGTTAGTATCATGGTGAGCCGCATTTAATGATTGAGTGTCTTCCTCAGGGAAGTTGCTTGAAGGCTGCCAATTTTCTGGCACCATGGAAAGAAAAGACTCTGGAAGAATCTGTATGGGTTCCTTCAGGATGACCTCCTCCATGTACACCATTGGAAGTGACCAGGCCATCCCTTCCCTACAAGTTGTATGAATTCTTTGGGTATGGACCATGGAAAGTGCTCTCTCAAGCCTTTGATGTCACTTCTGTCTCATAGCCAGGGTGTACAAGGATTGGTTGCGACATGACGTTCCCCTCTCCCTTGGCATCGAGATGGAAATTCGAATGGATAAGTTGCAAGAGGTGTTCCAATGGCCACACAAGAGCATGAAACTGTTAGCTTGGTGCGGATCGAAGGTGAAATGGAGAGATTTGAAGCATAATTGGATGATAACAAGGAGGAGCGACGGGACAACTACCATTATATCCCCCCTAGCATTTACTTTCTTTGCCTCCAATATGTTCACATGAGGGAGAAGTCCTATGTCATGAGGTTGGTAGTTAAGGCTAGCTCCCATACTTAATGATGAGGGGATGGGAGCCCGCCTTCCTTATTTATGGCCTGGCGCAACGTGCAATTGATGTGCTGCATGTCACCCCATCCGGGGTGGTTTGGGAATTTTTTTTAAACCTTATGTGGAATTTATTATTTTCAATATATGGAATTTAATGAAAATTTTCTGTGTGGGAGACTTGATTTGTTAATTCTCTCACTCATGAAAAATAGAATCAATGAAAAATATATAACAATGATATATATGGATGTATAATGGTCATAGCTTGTATCATGGTACAATGTGTACACTCTATGATCCATGTGTTTTCTACTTAAATGTCCTTTTAACAATAATAAATCATCATCAAATTCCAATGTCCTCAGAATGAGTATAAATAGTCATTTGCAAAGTATAAAACAAGTTGATTTCCTTTAAATTTTCTTAGAAACAATATAAATAATCTTAGTATATTTGTTATGAATGTCCTCAGAATAATATAATTAATCACTTTCAAAGTTAGAAATGATTTTCTATCAATGTCCTTAGAACCAATATAAATCAAGTATATTTATTGTCAATGTCCTTAGAACAAGTATAATTCACCATCTACAAAGTTAAAGATGATTTTTTATCAATGTCATTAGAACAATTATTATTCTAAGTTTCCTTCTATGTACTACAAACAAAAATGGATGTTGCAACATGACAAACATAGTAATGTTTCAATGTGACGCCATATGATGAACTTATAATGTTGCAATGTGGTGCAATCTGATGAACATATAATGTTGCATAAACATTTAATGTGTTGCAATGTGACGAACATGTTGCAATGTGACCAAGATATAATGTTGCAATGTGATGCAAATATCATGTCGTCGTAATGCGATGTAAATATCCTTTCATCACAAGGTGACACTAATATCATGTCATCACAATGCAACGACCATAGCATTTTCATCGCAATGTGACAAACATAGCCTTGTTGTCATATTGTGACAAAAATTTCAGCCTCATCATAATGTGATGCAAATATTATGTCATCACAATGTGTTGCAATGTGACGAACATGTTGCAATGTGACCAACATATAATGTTGCAATGTGATGCAAATATCATGTCGTCGTAATGCGATGTAAATATCCTTTCATCACAAGGTGACACTAATATCATGTCATCACAATGCAACGACCATAGCATTTTCATCGCAATGTGACAAACATAGCCTTGTTGTCATAATGTGACAAAAATTTCAGCCTCATCATAATGTGATGCAAATATTATGTCATCACAATGTGATGCAAATATCATGTCATTGCAATGCGATGACCATATCCTTGTCGTCGTAATGTGACAAACATATCCTTGTCATCACATTGTGATGAAAATGGCCTCCTCGTCACAATGTGACACAAATATCATGTCGTCAAAATGTGATGCAAATATCAACTATCACAATATGATGAAACTATCATGTCGTTGCAATGTGACACAAATATCATGTTGTTGCAATGGGACGAACATAACATCGGCCCAATTAATGCATTAAGGTTATGTTCAACCTAGGCTATTTACTAAGGCTATGTTCGACCTTGGATATTTAATAAGGCTATGTATTAATACTTTATTAATGTATTAGTATGGTCATTAAGGTCCTAATAATGTATTACTAAGGTGAGTAAAGTCAATTTATTACTACTTTATTAATGTATTATTAAATTTTTTTAGTGTATTATTGTATTAATACTTTAAAAATGTATTAATTGATGATGATGATGATGATGATGATTAATGTCCACTAAGACCTAATTGGTCTATCGGACCTTAAGAGGGTAAGTGATTAATTTTGATTCTTTATTTTGTTTCTGTGCTTGAAAAGCATTAAGAGAAGCTTTCCAAGATCACCATACGTTTGTTGAGCTAAGAGGTTAGGAAGGTTGGTACTGTGATCAATATTTTGAAAATGAGATTTAATATGGGTATAGGCTAGACAATCTAAGAGAAAGTGTTTTTCATCTTCAACCTTCTTAGTGTCACAAAGGTCACACACTCTTTCATCCCATGGTGTTTTATGAATTGACCAATGCCCAGTTTCACTATCGAGCTCGTGAGAATTTGTTCTTATCTTAGCAATGCTTATTTTTTTATTTACACTTGAAAAAACAGATAGATAATTTTTATCTTCTAGATTAGGGTTGATTACATCTTTATAATACCTTAATTTTATTTTTTCCTCTAACTCTTTATCACACCACATTTTTTCCTTAAATTTTGATTTGACATTTTTTTTAATAGTATATTTATTCTGCAAAATGGTTTCTTCCATGATTCCCCAATAGTTCAACCAAGACCGGGAGTCTTTATGTCATCCTCGCTTGAGTCGATGGTGGTTATGACTTTATTTTGAAGCAATTTTAGGTAGCCTATTGTCTTCCATGTTGTTTAAGTTGTTCTTATACATTAGGTATCTAGTCATAGCCATGCTCTCAATGGGAGAGAAGCTTGTTTCTACGAGGAGGATGGGATAGGGCATATTTCCTTTAATTTTGAGATTATAGGTTATAAACTTATTTTGTATTTTCTCTATCTTTCTCCAGTATTCACAAGAGATACTATAGCCCCAGACTTCACATCCATAAAGAATAACAGGTGTAACAAGAATAATGTATTAATCAATTAATACAATAAATTATTAAAGTATCAATTAATTAATAGGTTACATTATACATTAATGAAAATTAATAGTTTAATTTAGACATTACATTAATGTAATGATGCATTTTCAATACTTTAGGAATGTATTAATTAATAATGTATTTGTAGATTTTAACCTTGTGCAATATTTACTGCAAACATATTTTCAGTAAAAAAACAAAAAAGATACAATGGAAAATACAAACATTACACAGAGATTTTTCCCCTGGAAACCCAAACCGAGAAAACCAACATATTTTATATTCATTCATAGTGATACATTTTTTACAATAAAATATACATATATGATCCAACGACATCCAGAATCCTAACCTAATGACCTGGACTAGTCAACAACCCTAATTCCTTAACCGAAAAGAGAAAACCATCAACAAAAACCATGTGCCAAAAAATCTCCCAACAATGGACAAAAAAATTGAGGTAACACGAGGCAAAAATGCAACACATTTCCTGAGGAAAAAAAACATTCTTGGGGTTGTTGCCCCCCAACCCCCACATGGGGGAATTTCACCCCCCATGCATGCCCGATGCAATGCAGACACTACTACCCATGAAAAGAATATAACACATACCCACCAATATTAATGTATTAATTAATTAATACTTTACAATATACATTAATGTATTAACTTCATCCTGCAATGTGATGAACATAGCCTCATCGTCCCAATGTGATGCAAACATCATGTCCTCGTAATGTGATATAAATATTCTATCATCACAATGTGATGAACATATCCTTATTGTCACTATGTGTAGAACATAGCCTTGTCATAGTTATGTTTTGAAAATACCCTTGTCATCGCAATGTTAAGATCATAGCCTTGTCGTCACAATGTGAAGAATATAGCCTTGTCATAACAATTTGACGAACATAGCCTTCTTGTCTTTATGTGATGAACATAGCCTTGTCATAGCAATGTGATGAACATTTCCTCATCTTCGCAATGTGACGCAAATTTCATGTCACCGCAATGTGATGCAAATATCATGTTGTCACAATATGATGCAAATATCCTATCTTTGCAATGTGAGGACCATAGCCTTGTCATCGCAATGTGAAAAACATAGCCTTGTCTTCACATTTTGATGAACATGGCCTCCTCGTTACAATATGACTCAAATATAAAGCCATCACGGTGTGATGCAAATATCATGTCATCACAATATGATGCAAATATTGTGTCGTCGCAATGTGATGAAAAAGATCATGTCATCGCAATGCAACGACCATGGCCTTGTCGACTCAATGTGAAGAACATATCCTTGTCATCGCATTGTGATGAACATATCCCCATCATCACAATGTGAAGGAAATATCTTTTCATCGCAATAGGATGCATATATCATGTCAACACAATGTCACGCAAATATCTTGTCATCACAACGTGACGAACATAGCCTCGTGATGACAAGGCTATGACCTCATTTAATTTAGGAAAGGCCATTATACATTTATGTAAATTAATACTTTAATTTAGACATTACATTAATGTAATAATGCATTATTAATGTATTAATACCTTAATAATGTATTACTACTTTGTTAATGTTTTAATGCATTAATACTTTAGCAATGTATTAATTAATTAATACATTGTAGTATACATTAATTTATTAATGTCATCAATAATCATGATCATGGCTAGCCATGACATTCTATAGACAACAATTTTCAAACATGACTAAACATTGTCAACCATGCTCAACTAAGATCAACCCTAATGAAGGTCATGCATATTGAAGTTCTAGGGAAGTTAACAATGGTCATGGTCAACCATAGTCAATCGTTGTCATTTTCAATTAATGTATTAAAACTTTAGTAATGTATTAATAATGCATTACTACTTTAATAATGTATTTATTAAAGTATTAATAGTTTAATAATGTATTTATTAACATATTATTACCTTATTAATGTATTAAAACTTTAATAAAGTATTAATACTTTAATAATACTTTATTAATGCATTACTTTATTAGTGTATTAATACAATGTATTAATATATTAATTAATTAATAAAGTGCATTATTAATGTATTAGTTCTTTAATATGTTACATTAATGCATTAATTAATTGATACATTACATTATTAATGTATCAAATAAATAATAAGTTATATGTTACATTATACATTAATGTATTAATTAATTATTACATTTCAATTTTTTTTCCAAAAGAAAATTTTCACTTCTATTATATATGGGTTTTAACCAAAAAAGATACATATCCAAGTCCTTACAAAAATGATAATGATTGCTCCCATACATATCAGAACTGTTCCAAAATATATTTCCTTACAAAAATATGTTTGAACCCATATAATTATGGAGAAAGATGTAATCAATCAGATCCATTCATCTCTGATCTATCAATACGACAAAAAGGTTCCAAACCTTCACAGTATAGGATGATACAAAATMTACAAGATCAAGAAAATATCAAAAATAAAAGAGGTTGATGCATTGAGGAGGACTCTCAAGTCCATMTGTCCAATGTTGATACATCAATATGCCAATTTGTTTGGATAAATCTTTCTTTGACAGGATATCTGCCTCCACATTTAATTCCCTGTAAATATGTGAAAAAATGATCTGAGAGAAATATTGAGTAAGCTCAGTGATCCTATCTTTCCAACATTCCAGCATAGTAACTTGTAGTTGTCCCTTTTTATTTAACCATTCCATAATGATATTGGAATCCCCCCTCACATGAAGATCAATAATATTATGACGGGAAGCCAAAAGAAGGGTGTCCCAAACACTGAGTATTTCAACCTTTGTATTGGATCCTGCTCCACAGTTGAAGGTCCAAGTGATCTTAGTGCCATCATATTGATGTATCAACCCGCCCGCCCCACATAATAGGACATAATTTTGAGAAGCTCTGTCAAACCATGCATTATTTCCATTCTTATGAAGAATAGGTTGAATAAAACGAGGGGCAAAGTTCCTCTTTTTATTTTCAATATTCAGCTTGCCCAATATTCTGAAAAAAAACAGTATTTATGGAGACAGTTATATTTTCAAATATCCCCCTATTGCGAGTAAGACAAATATACCAACAAACTATAAATGGTATATGTGGTAGAGTGAAGTCCATCAAAGACAAATTTTCCAAGCAATCATGTAAGGTTGTGCCCATCCACATATTTTTGAGATTTATGACTAATGTAATCTTGTGCCAAACCATCTTGGTGAAAGGATAGTACAAGAAGATGTGGGAGATAGTTTCAAAATTGTTGTGATAGAGAAAACACATATTGGGTCCCTCCCAACCCCAGTGAAGAAGAGTCTCCCATGTCACAATCTTGTCATTTGCAACTAGCCAAATGAAAAATTTTAATTTTTATGGAAGAGAGTAGTACCAAAAGTTTCTCCTCCATCCTCTTCATCTTTGTATCCAGATAGTAGATGAAATAGAATTGTAAACATTCTTAAGAGTCAATAGACCAGAATTTTCCCCACCATTCCATTGCAGAGTATCTTCCACTATTAGAAGTCAAATCCCTGCTCTATGTAGCGTTGAGCAATAAGACTGCCATTCTCGAGCAAGTTCCCCCGTAAGTCCCAAATTAGAGCTGGATTTCCAATTTGTGCAAGTAAACATGCAATCAGAGGTGTGTCAGGCTTGGAAAAGGAAGAAAACTTTGATATATCTAAGATAATTAAGTAAACCAAAAGAGAGAAGAGCATTGGACCCGAGGCCCAATATTGCATCCCTGCCTATATGAATAGCATGTCCCGAGCCGGGTTTCCAGCAAATCCAATGATGAATATAAGGGAGATTTTTTAATAGTGATCTCTAGATCAGAGAGGCAATGGTGGGGAAACAAAATGGGAGTCTGAGCCAACTGGAAAGTGATAAAGGAATAATATATTTTCYATATATAATAYGATGCCAAGTACCATCCTGTGTCAAGACTCACCGAAGATTTTTTGACACCAAGGCTTGTTTGAAAAGAGAAATATTGTGTAGTCCCTAGCCACCTACCACTTTTGGATTAGCGATGATATCCCAACGACAGAGATGAAGAGAATGTTTTAATTTGTTGTCAGTCCAAGGAAAATAAAACATCAATTATCTAATCCTATTCAAGATCGAGTGAGGAATGGTGGCAAGAGCCATCGAGTAGATTGGTTAGCCTTCCAGCACCGATTTTAATAGGATGAATCTTCCACCCAGAGTGATCCAGCAACTGCACCAGTGAGCAATGCGTTTTTCAAATTTGATAAGAATCCAGTTCCAATCAGTTTCTTTGTAACAATATGGCTTAAGGAAATATCCAAGATAACTTAGAACCAGAGAGATCTCCTGAAATCTAAATGAAAATATTAATTTAAAAATCTCAATGTCTTTTGTAAGTAGTCTAGAGTAGTGAATGTGGATTTTGACTCAATTATCATCAATCCTGATGCTCGACAAGAAGAAGTTCAGGATCGATTTGATTTTCTGCCATTCTCTTGGGTCCAGTTTTGTGGTTATGATGATATCTTCCACAAAGAATAAATGTAGAACTTTTACCAATATTGATACCTTTATGTCAGTGATAATCCCAGCATGCTGACGCGACTTGAGAAGAATACTCAAACCTTCTAAGGTCAAAATAAATAACAGTGGGGAGAGAGGAAATCCTTGTCGCGGGCCTCTTTCATTTGAAAAGAAGGATTCATCTTCTCCATTAACCACAACAGAAATAGTCGCACTAGACATGCACCCCAAGATCCAATTTGTTAAAGAAAATTTGAAACTAGATTGCAATAAAATCATTCTGAGATAATCCCAATTGATACAGTCAAAAGATTTTTTTATATCGATATTTAAGATCAGAGCTTGTAATTTGTTTTGTTTAATGCTATGTAGTACCTCTTGTGTCGATCTAATATCATCCAGTATCTGATGACCTTTGATTAAGCCCAGTTTTTCCTCCGAGATAAGGTGAGGAAAGAACGGTTTAATTCTATCAGCCAAAAGTTTTGTAATAAGTTTATAATAGAGATTGTGCAACGCAATAGGCCTAAAGTCACTGAAGGATTTTGGATTGTTTGATTTAGGAATGAACGTTAGAAAAGTGGAGTTTAGAGATCGATAAATCATTCCTTTGAGTCTAGAATTTTCAACTAGTTCCCATAGATCGATATTGATCAGATCAACAAAATGGAGATAGAATTCGACTATCCAACCATCCAAGCCAAGAATTTTATCCTTCTTAAAGGTGTTGAGCACCTTCCAAATCTCCTCTTTTGTTCAAGGTGCAAAAATAATTTATGCTTCACGATCACTGATGATCTTTGGAAATAGTCCCATAATATTTGGTTGATCAACAATATTAGTAAGACCTTTATATCGGTAGGCATTTTTGAAATGTTTGAATGCCACATCTAGTATATTATCTTGTCCAGTGAGAGGGACAACTCCATCCATTTGTAGTGCCCAAATATGCTTGTGATTTCTTCTGTGACTCGCAAAATTATGAAAAAACTTTGTATTGGTGTTTCCATAGCTGATCCACATAGCTCTTATTTTTTTATGCCAATGCGCTTCCTCAATTAATAGTTGATTATTCCATTCTATATCAAGAAATTTTAAATGTTGTTGCAGAATTAAAAGATCAATTCTTTTTTTCTCAGAGATTTCTAAGATCATAATTTGTATGTTATGTTCAAGCCTAGATAGTCTTTCAATAGTCTTTGATATCTGTTGTCAGGCCCAATATTTTACTTTTATTTTAATATTTTTAACTTTCTAACTATACGTMTCTATACATCGTGCTCATTTTTAAAGGACTGATCATTCCATACATCAGAGACAAGTCACTCAAAAACAAGATTCCCCAACCAAATGGGATTAAACATAAAAGGGTAAGAGGAGCGATGAGAGTAAGAATCCAGTTGTAGAAGAATGGGGGCATGATCCGATATGTAACGATATGCAACCCAAGTTCTATATCTATCAACATGATGAAGAAGAGAATCTAAAATGAAGAAGCAATCAAGGCATTTTAAAATAATCGTTGTACAGAATTTGCCAATTCTCCAAGTGGGGATCACCTCGGTCGGTAGGTGATCGACCAAATTGTGTTGTTGGAATATATCACTGAACTGTGAGGCTGCTACTTCAGAGGAGACATTTTCTCCCCAAATCTCAGAAGAAGATAAGATGAAGTTGAAATCCCCTGCAAGTATGAGATTAGGTTTTGCAAGAAGAATGGATGTCGATACCTTTGTCTAGAATGCAAGTTTGTCAAAGCAAAGTCCATAAACATTGAGAAGGTTTACCTATCGCTTGTTGGCAAAACAAGTGCCTATCAATAAGATGCCACCACAATAAAAGTATGTCTTTAGACAGAAAAAGACAGGATCCCAAGCCACAAGCAACCCACCGAAAGTTCCCACCAAATTTACTGCACTAACAAACCGATAAGGCTTTAGTCCATTGATAAAATCATGAGAACATTATTCATGTACTAGAGTTTCCTGGAGGAATATAATGCTTGTATGCATGGTATAAATCAATCGCTGAAGAGAGGTCTTTTTTAGGGCGCCTCCAACCCCACGAATGTTTAGGGACAAGAGTATCATAGATGCGACCTGAAAAGGGCTTTAATGTGTCTAAGTGCCTTGAGATCAGTCAATGCAACAGGTGGAATAATAGACAGGGTATCATAAGATCGGGCTTTCCTCCAAGCACTGCGATTTTTTATAGGCGAGGTCTCAATATCTAAGCCGTGTGACCAGGATAAATCCTTTTTATTAGTGTCTATAGAAAGGTCACGATAGGAAGGAGTTGGTAAATCTTGAGAGTTGTTGATGGTAGTAATACCTAAATAGGTAGGTAGAGGGATCGGAATATGAAATTACATAGTAGTTGGGGCTGTGGAAGATAACCCAATACTGTTAACACCCTATTCCGGCAGGGAGGAGAACAAAGATGTAGTCCCAATTGTATTGATGTTAATCATTAAAAGACATATAGAAGGAAGGTTAACTCATTCAGAGGAAAAATTCAGAGAAGCATCTAAGAGGACCCCACCACTAATATGTGGTAGGGAGGAAGACTGATTTTCAATGATCGGTGACAATTGTAGGGTAGAAGAACAAGTCTTATTTGGATCTACAACCACAGAAGGTGAGGAAGTGGGGGAGTTTCTCCGAGTGGATGAAGCAGTTAGTTTTCCATCAAGTCCTCAGATAACAGAGGTATCTAAATGGTGTCTTTCCCAAGAAGACAGAGTAAAATAAAGAGTAGGAAATAACTATTTTAACTTACCTGTGAGCGTGGAAGGACGAATCGGCTGTAGTTCGGTAGTATCCATTAGGTTCTAAGTCCCTTCGTCCATAATGCCTTCAAAGTCTAGAGTATAGGAGTCCACCCTCGAAGATTCCTCCCTAGGTAGCTTGCAAAGGTAAGATCCTTCAGATTCCTCTTCTTCAAGGGCTCCTATGCAGTCGCGCTAGAGATGTCCTATTTGATGACAAGATGAGAAACAAAATGGAATACCAAGGTAGTCCAGACGCTGAGTCACTGAGCGTCTATGCTAGAAAATTTCTAAGACATCTGGTAGCCCAGCATGAAAGCCCATCTTGACCATAATCCTCTCCATTCTTCCGTTTGAGCTCTTTAATATTTTTGGGTCGATACAAATGAAGCTCCCCAGTTCATTTTCAATGGCCTCCAATGCCTTCTCGGTCTATTATTGTAGGGGGAGTCCGGCTAGAAGAACCCAAACATGCCGAAATTGGAAGGAGTCCTTTGAAGGATTAAAATAAACCCTCCACATTTTTATCATGATACTTCCATTACCAATGGTCCAGAAAGTATCTAGTATAATATGTGATTCCTCTGGTGTGTTAAAAATAAAACCAAACCAACCAAAAGATAGGGAAATAAGCTCCGAAACATATCCTAGAATATGTAACCAATTGTCTAAAATCTATTGCAGTAACGAATGAAAGCTAAGAGCATGATAAGTAAACCTACCCATAAGTCCACAAAGGGAGATTCATACGCTTTCGTCTAAGCCCATATCCAAGCCCATGATCAGGTGTCATTTTCTTTTGTTAGGCTTCCACAGTCTATTGGTGCCCGGGGGCTTGGCAAGCCATGACTGAGATGTGAGAGTTCACTCTTGCAGACCCATTTTATGTCATTTTCTAGTGCATCCAAAGGAAGATACTAGTCCAGGTAGCAGAGAAGATGTCGGGAGGGTTACAAATGTGGGTGGGAAAGGTGAAACAGTTTGTGGAGGAGCTGAGAGTTATGCCACGTTTGGAAAAATGGTATGGTGGGAAGACGTAGATACTAATGGAGCATCTGATGGTGTGAAGAGATCGACGCTCTTCCATAAGGCTTCATCAGCCACACTTATTAGTGCACTGACCTCAACCTCCATTGGAAGGTGTTGGAAGGCCTCTTCGGTAGGTGTCACCTCGCACTGGTAGT
>JASDQU010101812.1:146394-171059 GCA_032191745.1 Picea mariana
TAGGAGAAACCGTTACCTCTCAAAACCTTGATCTTGATACCTTTCCACCTCGAAGCCTGGTTAGAACATGGTCTGAAACTTTTGTGTCTAGACTCGTCTTTGACCCAACTGTGTTACAACCCCGAACCCCTGAAGTCTTGTCTCCCATGAATAAACTACAAATCACTACCTCAGTACCACCCAGTCCCTCCTCGTCCTCATCCTCAGTCGCTACCTCTCCGACCATCCAGGTTGTCGTCCCACCTCCTCCACCCATCATGGCAGCTCGATACACTCCTTTGATGTTGGCTGCGCCGCTACATGCCATGCCCCAATACTACCAAACAATTCTTCCACAGTTCGATGCCCCAAGATGTGTTGATCTCATTATATTGTTGTTCATTTTCCATCTCTAGCTATTTGTTTCTTTTCTGCATACCTTTTATATCTAGAATATTACAAGTGGTATCAGTGCCCGTTCCTTGGAAGAAAATTGTTGGTTATTTTTTTTAGGGTAGAGACATATTCTGGCATCTTTAAGCTAAAAAATCTGTCGTTACGTGCATAAACCCGCGGTTGATGATTCATACGCATAGGAAATACAATTGGTACTTAAGCGCACATCTGTTGGCCACCCTTGTAACCCATGTTGGTACCCCTTCAAGTGGTAGCGCATCAGAGAACAGCTGTCTATAGATTGACCTATATCTCCTGAAGCCTTGCATAGATAAATCGATCGGTCACCCTACTGCTATAGTGCCACCAAGAACAACACTCAGGAAGATTCTCTCTAGTACCAGGGTAGATGGGTAGTACGGCTAAGGGCACGGTCTAGCCTCCTTAGTTGGTGCCTTAAATATTGGGTTGAGTACTACTATTGGACCTCGCACGTATATTAGAGAGATATAGCACAGGGAAAACCCTTGTCTGTAGAACCCTTTAATACCTAACCCTTGGAACAGAAACAAAAACATAACAGATAAGATCTATTGCAGTGCAACTATGTCTCCTGCATTCGAGTTGCGAAATTACTACACAATTCTTCTTGTTAATCATTTGGGCATTTCATCACTGCAATATTCTTTAGATCAGAGTATAACTCCACAGGAGTAAAAAAAACAAAAGAATTTTGGATCCTGTTGGCACCATTATTTGAGACCTATTTTGTTGGATTTCTCTCTTCGCCCTTATCACAATCATACCTATCATTTTTCAACAGTTTTTTTTTCTTGTGGACCCGAACTACTTCCAAAACCCTTATTTGGGCTTTACTCGATTGGATTCAACTCAGTTCCCTAATTGTTGTGATACACTTCACCCATAACCCATTTTTTGTGTGGTCTTACCTGCCCCTTTTCGTGTTCCCGTGTCATCATGGCCCATACTCATAACAAAGACTTTGAAGCTCGCTTCACCACCTTGCACTCTAATTTCATAGAAACCCAACAAGAAGTGCGACAACTCAGTGCCAATATTTCCACCATAAATCAAAAGATGCATTCCTCCATCGTCGCCTTGATCACAGAACTCAAACAAGAGATCAAACAAGATATTACTACCTAGCCTGAATCTATCACTACAATGATCTGCGCCAAGATGTATATCCCTGTAGATCTTCCCTTATCTGACCCACCTTTGCATACCAAAGGTGAAACTCCCTCTCATTCCCATAATTTTCAGCCCCATCACTTTCAGTGTGACCTATGCCTTCCGCATGTGGATGTGACCAAATTTGATGGATCAGATCCCACTGGCTAAGTAACTCAAATGAAACATTATTTTTCTTTGTATGGTATTACAAATGAGTTTTCCAAACTCTGATATGGTGTTATCCATCTAGATCAAAAACATTGGAAATGGTGGAAATGGAGAAAAAATTCCCGCCAAGGGTATGTGGCTTGGACACACTTTGTGGCAAAGATTTATGAACGGTTTGATAGTGACACCAACCATTTAGGCCATTTGACAAAGTTGAAACAATCTATCATAGTGGAAGACTTTATAGCTGCTTTTAAGTGATCGACGTTTCGTACAGAGGGCATGTCTGATGCTTTTTCCTGAGAATGTTTTATCAATGGCCTCAAGGATGACATTCGTGCTCATGTCCTCATGCCTCAGCCTCAATTTTGGGTGGATGCTACTAAAACAACTAAGGAAGTTCAACAAGTTGTCTCTTCTTAAAACTGAAAACCCTCCTTTATTCCTCGCACTAAACTAGTAAATCCCACTCCTTCTTATACTCAACTAAAGATCCAGAAATTGACGAGGGCCGAAATGGTTGAACACCAACTAAAAGGCCTTTGTTATAATTGTGAGGTCAAATATTTTTTGGGACAAAAGTGTAAGGAACAAAATGTTTTTATGGCCATCTCAGAGATTGTTTCATAAGATGATGTTGAGGTTCCCCTTGTGTGAGGGTCACCTGAACCGACTAACATAACCCCTCCCTCGGACCCTCTCGAAGTAGAACTAGTCATTTCCCTAAATGATCTTACTGGGTTCTATGCTCCCCAAACCCTAAAGCTAATTGGTTACATCAAACATAGGAAGGTCATCATTCTTGTTGATAGTGGAAGCACCCATAATTTTATTCATCGTCACATTGCCCAAGAAACTAATTGTTATATATGTGCAGTCAATAATTTTCAAATCATGATTGCCAATGGAGGGCCTATGAAATATGGAGGGATTTGTGAAAATGTGCGTCTCCAAATTGGTGAATGCCACCTGAAATATCATTTGTTTGTTATCGACATGGGCGGTTGTGACATTGTGTTGGGTGCAGAACGACTAAGAAATTTTGGTCCCATTCTCATGGAATTTAAGTAATTAACTATGCAATTCGACCAGGAGGGCCAACAATATAAGTTCCAAGGAATCACTGTCAGTTCCCCAAAGATCATTAGTTCCCATTGCATGGAAAAGCTGCTCAAAAAAGGTCATTCTGACATTATTTCCCCAATCTATGCCATACAAGCAATTGAGACACCCTCTATGCTTCAGGACCTCCAATCCATCCTCTCTAAACATCAAGTGGTTTTTTCCACTCCCCAGGGACTTCCTCCTTCCTGTGGTGTTCATGATCATTCCATTACCCTTGTCCTAGAAATCCTTCCTCCAAATATCTGTCCCTATCGTCACTCCTTTTCCCAAAAAATGAAATTGAGAAAATTATTCAAGAGCTACTCCACGCAGGTGTTATCCGCCCTAGTACAAGCCCCTACTCTTCACATGTAGTCATGGTCCTTAATAAAGAAGGTTCTTGGCGCATGTGTCTTGACTTCTGTGCCCTCAACTAACTCACTATTAAAGACAAATTTCCCATTCTTGTCATTGATGACCTCTTGGATGAATTGAGTGGAACACAGTTCTTTACTAAACTTGATCTTCATTATGTCTACCACCAGATCCATATGAAAGAGTAATACGTTCCTAAGATTTCATTTAGAACTCATGAGGGCCACTATGAGTTTCTGGTCATGCCCTTTGTTTTGTGTAATGCTCCCTCCACTTTTCAAATCCTCATGAATCATGTCTTCAATCCTTTTGTCTTAGTTTTCTTTGATGATATCCTCATCTATAGTAAAACATGGATAGCCCATCTTGCTCATGTGGATTGATTTCTCCATCTACTCTCTTAGCACCAACTTTTCCTCAAACAATCTAAATGTGTGTTTGGTGCCTCGAAAGTCAAGTACTTGGGTCATATTGTTGGTAAGTCCGATATTAGGGTGGATCCTAAAAAAATTGAAGCTATGCAAGATTGGCCTCACCCAAAGACTCTCAAAAGATTGCATGGATTTCTTGGCTTAACAAGTTATTATTGCAAGTTTGTTAAGAATTATGGAAAGATTGTGGCACCTCTCATTGCACTCCTTAAAAAAAATTCTTTCACTTGGACTCCAACAAATTCTCAGGATTTTCAAACCTTGAAGATGGCCATGTGCACCACTCCAGTCCTAAATGAAAGCGATGGAGATGAAAATTATGGGAGTGAGAGGAAGTTTCACCTTTAGTATGAAAAGGTGGGTCAGATAAGGGAAGATGTGCAGGGATATGCAGATTGGCACAGATTATCGTAGCAACAGATTCAAGCTGGGTAGTAATGTCTTGTTTGAGATCTTGTTTGAGTTTTGCGATGGAGGCGATGATGGAGGAATGAATCTCTTGATTTATGGTGGCAATATTGGCACTGAGCTATTTATTTCTATTCTGCATAGTTTTTATATATGTAACGACCCCGATGGTTATGACTACATGCGACGCAATGCATTTTTTTTTTTTTTTTGTTAGCAGCTAGTAAACCACAACAACAATTAATCAACACAACTTGATGATGAACACAATGCACACAAATCAGGCAACAAACAACAAAGACCCAACATACTGGCACATCATGCAACTGGATGAAACATGTGATAATCAAATGGACAAATAAAACGACTAAGATATGGGACAACATCAAGATCAACCAGATGCAACCAACATCAAGTGACACCAATAACTCGAACCTTCATGGAGATCAAAGAACAAGCACAAACAAGTGTTACAGTACAAGTACTAACATCAAATACAATGAACATTACACCCACATCGGGAAGTAGATGACTCTGGCTAGGGTATCATTCACATGTATCAATCAGAGCGCGCAATGATCCCCTCATCAGGAATCATGTCATCACAAGGTGGTAAGCGTGACAAAACCAAGGCACAACATAACATATCTAGACCAATAACCCAAGAAAAATCCAACGTTCTAGGAGACCGAATTAACTGTCAAAAATACATGAAGGCTATACCCCAGCACCCAATCAACAAGTCATAAAGACACAAGGTGACCTCATTTAATATTTAAATTGTGAAACCAACCCAAGGATTTCTTGTTTTCTTGTGAGGCACCTTTTATCAGGGAAGTCTCCCACGTTATAAAACATAAATAATATGAATAATATCCAAAAATTCATGTGCAAGGATATTCTATTTTAATTCTCTATATAGTAGAATGTTATTTGAAAGCTAGCTTCATCATATGTGATATAAGATATTAGTACTTATGTTTTGTAATGCCAAAATAAAGTTACCATCATAAACAAGGTAAATTAATATATTAAGAACATGAATTCAAGGGGTTTTCTTATTGGATTAAAAATGACTTCCACACCATCTTATCTGTCAGTTCAATAGTTGCCCAAAAATCACGGTCCATTAATAAAATCATGTGCTATTAATGTTGTCTAACCATGTCCATTAATAAAATCATGTCCATTAATGAGGTCTAACCATGTGCTATCTATTAATAAGAAATCAACAATAAAACCATGTGCTATCTATTAATAATAAATCAACAATCAACATATCATTGTCCATTAATAAAATCATGTTATATTAATTCTTTCTAACCATATCCATTAATAAAATCATGTCCATTAATGTTTTATAACAATGTGCTATCTATTAATAAGAAATCAACAATAAAACCATGTGTTATCTATTGATAATAAATCAACAATCAACAGATTGTTGTCCATTAATAATTATTGTCAACAATCAATCATTGTTTATTAATATTTACTATCAACAATATTATATCACTGTCCATTAATAAACGTCTGTCTAGAATTGATATTGTTGTCTAATAAAAAGAAATTGTTGAGTTAAAATCATAGTGGTAAATTGCAGTGGTAAAATTTGCAGTGGTAAGGAGTAGGTAGGGAGATCATGCTGAAATCGTAGGGGTAAAATCACTATGGTAAATCGCTATTGATAACTCTAATTTTTTAGGAAAAGAGAATGGATAAATGGTGGGTATGAGTCACCCGGAATCGTTGGGAAAGAAAAAAATGATTCATCCCCTTTTTGCAAGGAGCCAAGGTGATTAGAGATTAATCGAAAAAAATAAACTCAGAGTTTAAACAATCAGGGATTAGTCATTCAAAACGCAGAGTTTAAACACTCAAGGATTAAACATTCAAAACACAGAGTTTAAACATTTAGGGATTAATCATTCCAACGCAGAGTTTAAACATTTTGGGATTGATCATTCAAATCGTAGAGTTTAAACATTCAGGGATTAAACATTCAAACACAGAGTTTAAACATTCAGGGATTAAACATTCAAATGCAAAGTTTAAACAATTAGGGATTAAACATTCAAAACAAAGAGTTTAAACATTCAAAAGAAACACAGAGATGATCATTCAAAAGAAACGTCAAGATAGTGTTACCAATTGTGGAGCAAAATACATAGCTTATTAATGTTGTTCGTTGGGAGAAATTAAAACCAAATGTAGAGAGCAATAAATATGAGCTTTGAGGGGTGGTTTCTCTATGCCTAGCAGTGAATTCACTGGGATATCAAGCACCAATCTTTGCAGAGTAAGGTAAACAATAAACGCAGAGAAGTGAAGGGTGATCTTTTTGTTCAAGGAGTGAACTCGCTGGGTAGTCAAAACGAAAAAATAATGCTGAGAAATAAAAAGGGTTTAGACAACGGGATGTGACACCTCAATCATTGTTTGGAAGCAAAAAGTTATAGAGAAGAAACACAATAATCGCAGAGGCTAAGGAGGAAATAAATACTCAAGAGAGAACTCCTTGTGGGGTAGAGAAAGGATCCTATAGTTATTATCCATGCACAGAAAATAAGGGCATTTGAATCTAAATCTTTAACACCGGAGTGAAAGGCTGTTGATTTGGCTTGTGGTCGACTTCTCAGTAATAGACTAATAACTTAAGGATCAAGGAACATAGGATAAAAATACAATCTGCATCCAGGTCTTCTTCGTTGAGAAGCAAGTAATGAAATCAAAGCGCAATCAATGAGTAAAGAAAACACAGGCAGGAGATACAAGAGCGGATGAAAGGTTTGAGTCTGGGGGCTCATTCTTAGCCACACAAAATAGACAGTAACTAAGAAATAAAGGATACTATGGATAGAAAGGGTTTTGACTGAATGAATTAAGTGACAAGGGAATTGCAATTACCGTAGAAATACATGTGAAAGGAAAGCTCATGACAATGAAATATTCATCCGAGTATAGTAAGATAAACAAGTGTAAATTAAATATCATTGCAAGTAAAAATTTTAACAGGTGTAGCTTAGACAAATGCTAATGCTCTAAAGTCGTTGTCTCATGTCCGCTATGTCCATCTCCCGCTTTCCAACTGATGTGACCTCACCGGTACCTCCCAGCCAACGCTAGGGGTACTCTTCTTCCCCCGGAGCTGCAAAGGGGCCACCCACACAATAAAAGAGAATACTAGAACCTAGCTCACCTTGAAATACTCAACACATCTAGCCCATGGATTAGAATTTCAAAATTTGAAGTTTGAAGTACTAGTTGTAGTTACAGCTGCAGTCCTAGTTGAAGTGAAAGATTTTGTAAAGTGTTGGACAACCTTAAAGTTGAAACGCCTATGAAGTTTTGAAGGTTTTTTACCTATCACCTCAGCTACCTGATGGTACTACCACCCGTCGATACTATGAGAGGTATGTACTTACATATGTTTCAACTATATTATTCTAAGGGGTACTTGTAGGAGAAAGAATCTCCTATCATAGATCCGGAAGGATCTCAGATCCAACATACTCAGAAGAATGATGCAACCGAAGTTTGATTATTTTGATATGCATTTATTTTTTATGACGTTATTTCAATCTAGGTTGCATGTTGAAGCTATGACCATCATACTAAACTTTGGTCAAAAATTAAAGTCAAGGTATTAGATTGATTAAAGTTGAGATCATAGAGTTTATTCTCTAACACAACTTTATGTCAAGATAGAATATTGTTTTAGTACAGAAGACAGGTTGAAGAAAGCACTTGTCATCTTGAGTGAAGAAAACTTGGAAGAAAATCAACACACTCATTCTTGAGAACAAGACTCCAGGTTCCAGGTTTTATTAATTAAGTTGATAAGATTCAAAGTTGCACATGACAATTTGATAACTAACCCATTACAAGTAAACACTATAGTTTAGGTACCAATATTTGAAAAGTATTATACTCGATAGCATGTGAGCATATTGAGATAAATGCTTAATGTAATAATTTACCAAGATACAACTAACATATCCTCTAAAAGAAACTTATTGTGTTGGTTCCAGGTTACCATGGAGGAATTTTTGATCACAACAGTAGAAGAGTGTTGATCTCATTTTGTATTTTATTTCTTACTTTTGATCTTTGTTCCAGGCAAGTCACAAGTGATATCTTTGAAGGAGATACTGTGACAATTATTCATGCTATTATTTTATTACTATTATCAAAAGAGGATTATTCTTTCTTGTTGTTTTGTTGACCTTAGTGCATGTCACATGTGATAACCCTAAGGAATATATAGTGAAAGTTACAGAAGGAAACATATTATATGAGACATGAAGCAGACTACCCAAGTCATGTACATGACGGTATACATCCATGTACCAAAGAAGATGAAGAAGAAGATATTTTTTAGATGCAGAGTATCTCATATGGATATTGATTGTAAGAATAAAAAGGATCCAAAGATGACCAAACATTAGAAAAAGAACTCACATTAGACTTGTTCAAAAGATAATGAAGCCACCTTGACAAGAAGCAAAATTCACTTAAATTATGACTCAACTTTTTATATTTAGACTAGATATTAAACACCAAGTACACCCTGTAAGAGATGATGAAGTCCTTGTAGACTCAGAAGAAATCAAGAGTATGTCCGATCTCATAAAGGATCAGATGAAGAGACAACTTCCAAGACTGGGAGAAAGATTCCATGAAAATACTAGATCATAGCTTCAAAAACTTCTAGGAGATATGAAATCTCCTGGAAAGATTCCCTTGTTTCAGTAACAGAGAAGGAAGTCAGTAAGAAAGACTAGGATATTGATTTTTATGTGAGACTAGAAGAGAAGTCAGTATTGACTTCCAAGATTGATCTAATAGATCAAGCATGTTGTATATGTACAAAGCTTGATGTGTGTCCAGAGGATTCTCCCAGCAAGAGGGAGAAGACTATGACGAGAAACTTACTCCAATAATTGAAGAAATAGTTCTAGTATTCATGAAGACAACCAGAACAACCATTATTCATATATAATATGAGATGTAGGGGGACCAATCCCCATATTTAAAATTGAGTGGCAGTGGGTGAAATACATTAGTTGGGTCATGGAGAAATGACTACAATAAAAGATAGAGTTACATCCATAAAAGAAGAAGACATACATTCAATATCAGTTATTGAGCCACTCTTAGTTTCAGAAGAAGTTGTTTCCATAAAGGAGTAGAGGAGTTACTCTCATATTTCAGCAGTCAAAGCGAGAATGGAGCAACAATTATTAGCTTCACAGTAGTTGTAGGTGTAAATTCCTAGTTTCAGAAGAAACATTTGTAGAAATATGAGAGGACATACTCTGAGACAGTGAGACAGATAGTTCTTTGCAGAGAGCTCATAGAGCTAGCACATGATTGTGAAGATTGAGTTGCAGCTGAGCAAGTGTACAAGATTGGTACAATGTAATATGAAAATTTGGTTTGAAATTGAAGATAGAAAGACTCAGGTCTGCAGGTTGAGGAAGGCTCTATACAGGTTTAAGCAAGCTCCTAGAGCTTGATATGGAAGAATCGACAGTTTCTTGACGAGCTTGGGATTTACCAAGAGTAAAGTTGATTCTCACCTTTACCTCAAGGTTATGAATGATGATCCAGTGATGTTGCTACCATATGTAGATGATGTATTCTTGAAAAGATGAAGAAAATCTCATCATAAATTGTAGAAGAAGCTCACTATAGAGTTTGATGAAAGACCTAATGCATTATTACTTAGGTCTCGAAGTTTGACATAGGCCAGAGAAGATCTTCATTAACCAAGGGAAGTGTGCAGTTGAAATACTAGAGAGGTTTGATATGTTGGAGTGTAAATCCATGAACACACCCATGGAAACAAATTTGAAGCTCCTAGTTGATACTTAATCAGAATTGGTTGATGCTACATTGTACAGTTAGATTATTGGTTCAGTGATGTATCTAACAAATACCAAGTCAGATATATGTTTTTCCTTGTGTTAGTATCTGGTAGAACCCAGACATGTTCACCTTGATGATGAAAAAATTGTGATGAGATACCTTAAGGGTACGTTGGGTTTTTGTCTTTGTTATACTAGAGATCATCACTTTCGACTGAGTGGTTATACCAATTCAGATTGGGTTGGAAATGTCTCTGAGAGAAAGAGAACCTCATGATGTTGTTTTAGTATGGGGTCAACCATGATATCATGGTAGAGTAGGAAGCAATTAAGTATTTCTCTTAGCACGACATAATCGAAATATATTTCAGCATGTTCTGCCAGTGGTGAGGCCATATCTTTTCAGATGTTGTTGACAGATCTATTTGATCTAGAGATGGAAGCCACTGTGATCCTATGTGTTAACCATAGTTGTATAAAAATGATGTGTTCCATGATGAATCGAAGCACATATAGATCTTGTATCACTTGATTCGTGATATGGTGCAGAGAGGAGCCATAAAGCTCCATTATGTTGGCATGAATGAATAGGTTGTTGATGTGCTGACTAAGCCTCTAACTCGGTTAAAGTTTAAGAAATTTCAAGAAAATCTTGGTGAAGTCCGAAAGGACCTCCCTTGAAAGGGGGAGTAGTGTTGATGTTGGCCTAGTGGTGAACATTTCCATCTCTTGCTAATGTTGTTGTGATGCCATCTGAGTGCTAAATATTTCCATCTTCGTGCTGGTGTTGTTGATATGCCAGCCTCATGCTAAAGATTTCCAGCTTCATGCTGATGTTGTTGAGATGCCATCATCGTGATAATTTTGTTGAGATGACAGCATCGTGCTGAAGATTTCCAGGTTCATCCTGATGTTGTTGAGATGCCAACCTCGTGATAAATATTTCCATCTTTGTGTTGATGTTGTTGAGATGACAACCTCATGTTGAATATTTCCAACTTTGTTTTGATATTGTTGAGATGTCAGCTTTGTGCTGAAGATTTCTAGCTTCATGTTGATGTTGATGAGATGCCAACTTCGTGCTGAATATTTCTAGCTTAGTGTTGATGTTGATGAGATTCCATCTTCATGCTGAATATTTCCAGCTTAGTGTTGATGTTGATGATGCTCCAACCTTCATGTTGTGATGTTTTTGTTTTTGATGTTGCATAAACCTCATGCTATTATTGATGATGATGATGTATTATTGTTATACTAATCCATGTTGATGCAAATGCATATGTAGATGATTTCATTCCATCTCCTTGTTATGGATGATGATATTGATGATGAGAAAAAGTTTCGATGATTTATAGATATGCTAATCAGTGTTCCAGATGTTATTAATGTTGTTTCCCTCTCTCTCTCTCTCTCTCTCTCTTGATGATGTTGTATAATACCCTTGTTGTTAAGGGGGAATGTTGAAATATTGTAACTAAAAAGAGTATTCTATTTATTATTGAGGCATTATTCATTATATCAATCATTTTCTTAGTGAATTCATCGAATTTTCTTAGCGAATTCATCGAATCTTTTAAGGATATTCCTCATGCGTCGATCGATACCTTGCAAATCAAGCCAATCCAAATTTGGAATGAAGTCTCCAATGTTGAAGTCTACTATCCTAGCTATCAAGTCTACCAACATATCCTTAAATTCTTTGAAATTGCCACCCAAATCATCTTCAAAAAATTTCCTTTTCACCAGTATTCGCCAAACTATATTGGAGGTGAGAGTGGAAATGGACTTATTATTATTATTATTATCATCATCATAACATAGGAATAAAGAAGTTTAAGATTGTTATCCATAAAAAAATGTGAGCTCTCTTTTCATCTTTCGCTATGTTCATTGAAGTATTTGATATGAATCGACGGTTTACAATGTCGAATAAAATCATTAAATAAAAAATGTCATTTAATCAAAATATAACAAAAATCGTAAAATATATAACAATTTGGAAACATTTAATATGTTTGTACCTACAATCATACTTGCCTTCGGAAGAAGAAACTAATAAATGCCAAACAAAATTGAATATTCGTTTCATTGATAGACACATAAGTCTATGTGAGTGTATTGAAAGAGTTGTTGATTAACATTCATATTGATATTTCCATTTTTTTTTAGCGAGACTAGATGAGAATGTTATACCGATACTGTCCCTGTTGTGGGGAGGGTACACCATGTCTCTTCCCAATTATTTATATCCTATTGTATTAACCTAAAAAGGACATGGAGATGGATATGGACTAATGAAAGGCAAGACATGCCAATTTTATGTTTTCTTTTTTGACATTTTTATTAATTTGTTTTCCAAAATGTCACCTCTCGGCATGGGAAATTAGTGAAATCGACAATTTCCACCCATCAAAAATAACAGTTTTAAAAATTTGAAAAAATATTTATTTATTTGACAAAAAATCATTTTAATACAATATTTCCTTATAATATTATCAGAACTTCAAGAATTTTAAAATAATTTATCTAACTCAATTATCTTTGAGTTGCAATCGATCACCATATATTCTGCCAGAGGCACATATAATAATACATTATTACATAAATACAAAACATTAATCATGACCATGACTATGACCATAGTTGAAACTGATAGACTATGGTTGACCATGAGTATGGTCGAGTATGGTAAACCATGTCTTCATGGTTGACCATGATTTTGACTATGGTTGACCATTATAGCGATTGACAATGGTTACCTAATATCATGGTTGATTACGGTTGACCATGACCATGACCATAGTTAACCCTAATTAACAATGACCATGACAATGACTATGGATGATCATGAATATGGTTAGCAATTCATGGTTGGCCATGACCATGGCTAGGATTGATCACAAATGAACATGCCTATGACTATGGTTGACAATGGATGATCATGGTCAATCATAGTAGACCATTTTTATCCATGACCGAGACCATAGTTAAATATCATTGACATTGGTTGACCATGAACATGGTTTATTATGGTTGACCATGTGCATGGTGGACCTTAACAATGACCATGAGCATGGTTGACCTTGACAATGACCATGACCATGGTTAACGTGTGTTTTCTATGGATATCTATGGTTGAACATGGCTAAGCATGACCATGACCATGATTGACTATGGTTGACCTTGACCATTGTTGACAATTGTTGTCCATGATAATGACCATGACCATGGTAAACCTTTGTAGACCTTACTTGACTTTGGATTACTATGGTTGGCTATGGTTGACCTTGGTTAAGCCTAACCTTCACTTTGGTTGACCTAGGTTAACTAAGGCCATGGTTGGTTGTGGTTTACCATGGTTTTCCTTAATCATGAATATGGTTAACCATCACCTTGGCTATGGTTGACTATATTTGGCCATGACCATGTATGAAGAGTATTATTAGATTTCTAAATTAAAATATCATTATAAATAATAATGAAATGTTTACGAAATGGTTGACCATGGATGACCACAGAAACCGTGACCTTGGTTAACTGTGATAGAATATAGTTGAGCATGAGTATGGTTCACTATGGTAGACCATGATTCCATGGTTGACCATGATTGTGACTATGGTTGACCATGATGATGGTTTCTTATGTTTGACCTTGACCATGGTTGACCATGAAAATGAACATGGTTAACTTTGGTAGACCTTGGTTGACTTTGGTTTTTTTATGGTTGACAATGGTTAACCATGGTTAATTATGGCTGACCATGACCATGGTTAATTATGGTTGACCTTTTTTTACCATGAACATGGTTAATTATGGTTGACCTTGGTTTACCATGATTAGGACCATGGTTAATTATGGTTGAACTTGGTTAACTATGACTATGGTTGACCATTACCTTAACTATGGTTGACTAYTAYTGACCATGAMTAAGAGTATTATWTACTATCGTTGACCTTRACCATGGGYTAMTATGTTTTTCCAWGGTTGACTATGGTTAACTATGGTTGGGCTTGARGTGGACCAAAGTTTAGTATGGTTGATCATGGTTACCTTCACCATGTTTGACTATGGTTGACTGGGGTTGATTATGGTTAACCATGCCCATGGTTGACCTTCATAGACCATGTGAAGATTAATATGGTGGGACATGTTGATAATGTTTAACCATCATTGAATATGATTGTGACTATGGTTGACAATGGCCATGGTTGACTATGGTTAACCATGATTGAGCTTGACGTGTACCAAAGTTGAGTATGGTTGATCATGCTTGACTTTCACCATGGTTGAATATGGTTGAATATGGTTGACCGGGGTTGATTATGGTTGACCATTCCCATAGATTACCGTCGTAGACCATGTGGAGATGAATATGGTGGGATATGTTGATAATGTTTAACCATGGTTTACTATGACACTAATGCATTGCAATTTTGATCAAGTTTTATTTGTCACATAGTGACATTAGGTTTTTTTCGTCACATGACATTGTAAGGTTATGGTCATCATATTGGGACATAGGGTTTTTTTTTGTCACATTATGGCATTGGATTAGGTTTGTCACATTCCGATAGTGGGTTGTGTTTGTCACATTGCAACGTTAGGAAATGTTCATCTCATTGCAATGTTCGACTATGTTTATCATATTGTGACATTGAGTTGTGTACATCACATTGCGGCAATGGGTTATGTTCGTCACATTGCAACATTTGGAAATGTTTGGCACATTGTGATGTTAGAATATATGTGTCACATTGCAACATGAGGATACGTTCATCGCATTGTGACGAGAGAGCTATGTTCATCACATTGCAACTCATCACATTGTGACTTTACTATGTTTTCCAAATTGCAATGTTACTATGTTCATCACATTACAAAATTTATGTTTTCATCACATTGCAACATTACTATGCTCATCATGTTGTGCTTGTCACATGATAAGTTTGGTTTGTGTTCAAGACATTACGAAAAAGGAAGTTTTGACCAATTTTTTTTTTTTGAATTCTAACGAAGCATTTCCTTTGTCTCTAAGATAGGAAATTTGAAATGATGTGAAGTGTTACATAGAAAGAAACTTAGAAATATACTTGTTATAAGTATATTGATAAGAAATCATCTTGAAATTTATAGATGACAATTTTTACTATTTTGAAATACATTGATAGAGATTCATATTGAAATTTTTAGATGATGAATTATACTTGTTCTAATGAAATTGAGAGTAAATCTACTTGATTTATACTAATTCAAAGGAAATTGATAGCAAATCATTTAATAATTTATACTTGTTATAAGAACATTGAAAGAAAAGCATCCTAACCTTTGTAGATGCTGAGTTATACATGTTATAAGGACATTGATAACAAATCTAATTGATATATGTTACAAATGACCATTTATATTTTTTATAAGAACATTTATAGAAAATAAACTTGTTTTATACTTTGCAGATGATGATTTATACTCATTCTAAGGACACTGATAGAAAATCAAATTGAAATTTACAGACGATATTTTATTATTGTTATCAGGACTTTTAAGTACACCACACATGGATCATAGAATGTATACATTGCACCATGATACAAACTATGACCATTATACATCCATATATAATTTTAATACACTTTTTGTTGAGTATATTTGTCATGGGTTGGAGAATTAACAAAGCAAGTCTCCCATCCATAGAATTTTTTCACTAAAATCCATACACTTAAAACAATAAATTCCATATAAGTACTAATCCATATTCTCAAACCATTAAAATAAAGAGAAGTATTATGCTCATTTATAACCATACACATTATATTTTTAGTTATATAATACACATATATATATTTGTAAATAAAAAGATTATATTACCTCAGAATCCCATCACAATAGTACATATATGGACAAAGACTAAAGACCATCGGCATGTTCCCCCCAAAAAATGGAAACAAGAACAGGTGGTTGAGAGACTTGATGTCTAGACAAGAGTAAAAAAATGCCACTTGTTCTTCCAAATAGATGGAAACCAGAACAGGAAGTTGAGAATCTTGAGGTGTGAATAGTCTGAGTGATCCATGCATCCATGAACAAAGAATCCAAAATTCCTACAATGATTTTGGCAATTACAATGCATAATAACAAAAAATAAAAACAACATAATTAATTAGTGGATGAACCTGGATTTTGTTTTTCTCCATGATTACTCGCGGTGGGAGAAAAGATGAAAGATTGTGCATAGGTCAAGAATCTTCTTTGGTCTGGCGCACTTGAGAGACAATCAAACAACAATTCTAGGCGACTGTTAAGAAGGGTGGTCTTGTGAAGCTTCTCTTACATATCCCGATACATATTAAACATTAGGACCAAGTGATCTAGTGAGAGGCAGTAGGTGGAGCTTGGTCCCTATTCTGAAGAAGTGGAAGGAGGAGGGTGGCCTTCATGAGGGAGAGACTCTTCATGGCATACCTATAACAATAATAATTCTTTAATTATGCAAGTGTCCAATTCCAAAGCAACGAAAACACCAGGGGTGGAGCAACCAGTAAGGCCAGGTGGGTCTTGGGGGTCAAGAACCGTGTACAGGAGGGAAGCTGGTGGAATTTGAATCGAGACTACTGGTATTTCTTTGAGCCATGAATGTCTCTTATCCTGCGAGATGTTGATGAGAGGATGGCGATGTCTGCATTTAACGCCTTAATGTGTGTTGTCCACCTTCCACCCCATCCAGGGTTTTATATAAATATTTTTAAACATATAAATATTTTTAATATATAAACAACTAAAAATATTGTTTATTACATATTATAAAAAAAATATAAAAAAAACAAAAATTATGGTTTATTCCTACTATTCTATTAACAAATATTTTGGAAAATCTAAATATAAAAAATATTCATTAGAAATATTTACAAATTTTCAATCTTTTTAAAGATTAAATATATTTACAATTCAAGTGGATTAAAATTAAATTATTTTTATTTAAATTAAATTTAAATAATAAATAAATAATTAAAAATAGTGTTTATTATATATTATAAAAAAATAATTTGTATTTCTATTATTACATTAATAAATATTTTGAAAAATCTAAATACAAAAAATTTTAAATTTTCTTAAATTGAATATATTGCAATGATTAAATATATTTATAATTTGAGTGAATTAAAATCAAATTATTATTATTTAAGCTGGATTTAAATTATCTTTTAATATTTATTTTTTATTGTTATAAAATAAACCTTTCCTATCACATAACATTATAAATAGATATATTTTTTAAAATCTAAATTTCAATAATTTACCATCTTTTTGAGAATGAAATATATTTACAAGTTATTCAAAATTCAAGTGGATTAAATTTAAAATATTATTATTTAAATTGAATTGAAATTATCTTTATTATTATTATTGATGTAACTTAGAAATCGATAAATTCTCAATTTTAAATTCAATAGTCTATTTATTAAATATTTATATTGATTTCAAATGAAAAAATAAAAAAACTAACATATTTTTTTATTTTTAATATCACTCAAAATATAATAAAAAAAAAATATGTTAATTAAAAATAAAGTAACTTATTTAGTTATTGATATTAAAATTAACTAAATTATTCTTTCAATAATATCATATCGATAAAGTATACGTGTGGCCAGCATGAACTAACTAGAGTAACTAAAGTCCAGAGTCTCCTACCTGATATTGAAGTCATGGACCACTTAACTACTAAATATTATTTTTACATCTTTAGGTGTACACTTATTGGAAATGACTAGAATTAATTGGATTTTAATTATATATGGATTTTTTAATGGATATGATTTCATATTGTGAGAACAATCTTGGTCATCACTATAAATCAAAGGGTAAGGTTTCAAACATTATCTTCCTTGCATGATAGAACATGTTTTTTTTTCATTAAAAATAGTAATGAACATGATTAACCTAATAATAATGGATGGTGTTATTAATTCCAACTTTAAATTTAGGTTTTCATGCACTTAGATTTTTTACTGCACCCCACCCATTTGTTTTTTAAACTGATATTAGGGTTTTTAACATGTGCTCATGAGTAAATACAGTATGTTAATGGATAAATAAAGGCCAATTGTTTGTGGGTTCGTGGATCCCTTCTTTACAAGGTGTAGCCCCATCTCCTTAACGTTTCAGACTGAGAATAGGCTCTCATGTGTTAATGTTAGAGTAACCAACACGCATGTATTGGAAAATCATAATGTTCAAGTAATAAATAAGACAACATATCTTGCATAGTTGAGGATAATTAGCGAGACTTGCCATGATCATGGAGTTAATTGTAGTGTTTATTTGGGAGACCTAGGATGGACGTTGGAAAAAAAGAGAAAGGGAACTTCAGAATGGATTCTCTAAATGTTATTTTCATTCTCATGTTGGTCTAAGTGACTAATAACTTAGTTAACCTTTAATAAGCATCCATGAAGTACATAAATTCTACACCAAATACTTTTGCATTTTTCTAATTTAAAACTCTCTTAGATTTAGAAAGGTAGAAATTTATGCAATCCAAAGCTTATGAACTCTGAAATCCTAACTTTAATCTTTCCATAACTCTAATATAAATAACTTAACTCTAATAAATTTAATTAGAAATTTTGCAAATACATATAAAAAACTGTGCCAAAAGACTATGCCTTTAAAGTAGCATAAACAACCATCAATCGACCCTTGAAAACCACCTAAGCCTACCTTAAAATAACCATTAAACTATTTTAATTTCCTTAACAATAAATTATAATATGTAACCTAAAATAACATTAAAATGGTATGCCCTTAGTCTAGCTAAAGTTCAACCGTTCTCATAGTGTATTTATTTAACTTTTCCTATTTATCATAACATAGAAATAAATAAGTTTAGGATTGCACAAAATAGAACTTGAATGTTTTTATTGATTTGTAATTAAATTTATAGAATATAACCCAACCCTCATAGGGAAAGAAAAATATTTTTCAACAAAATAAGAATGAAATGAAATGGAAGATGGACATTCCATTAAGACTATGAGTCATCCATGTATGTTTTTAAATTTAAATTTAAATTAGTTATTTGTAAAAAAAAATATTTAAAATGATAATTAAAATCTATTCTCTTTTTCATTATTAGAAATGTTTTTTCCCTTTTTTTTTTTAAGCACATATTCAGTCCAAAAACAAATGTAAAAATTACTTTTATGTATTTTAACTTTTTTTTTCAACAAAAAAATTACTCATTATATTAATATATAATTTGTTTATATAACCAAAAAATTGAACCATTTATATACAACCTCCAAAGTTTCATACAACCTTCAAACTGTGAAACTTTAAGTATGAATCTCTTCAAACTGTAAAACTTTAAATATGAATCTATTTTCATAAGGTAGGATCCGAGCCAAAAAAATAAAATAAAACATAATGAGAAGACTATAATTATGTCTGTCCCCTTGCTAAACAAGTATAACCTTTAAAAATAAATTGATAAACTTTTATGTGTTTTAACTTATTTACAACAATCGTCATGATATTTATAATCAAATAAATTAAAACATTTTATTGAGTAAGGGTAATGTGATCTTAGATCCCAACAATCTACCTCGACACATTTCCTAGGCTATCGTTCATCTCCGCTATTAAACAAACAAGACGAAACTCTTGCGTGTGAAATAAGCATTGAATCAAAAGATAAAGATCGATTGACCAAATAAAAAGGTACTCGCTGATTTTTCTAAATATATACCCAATCCAAATTGTTAAAGAAAACAAGTCTAAATTTCAAAAAAATTTAATGATCAAAAAAATTTGGTTGATAACCTACCTACGGTACTTCATCTCACCTTAGATTCCAAAAACAAGACGTAAAACTGACCTCATTGTGATTAAATTGACAAGGATGAAATGAGTTTGTTTACATATTGAAATAAAATATATAGGTTAAGATATATGAGTTAAAATGGGATATGAGTTATGACTATTAGTATTAGGGTTAATTAATATAGTTATTTTTAATATACAATGATGTTAGTTGTGTTATTTATTATTAGTTAATAATAAAAAAATAATTTTTAATATTATAAATAATATTTTATATTAATAACCACATTAATATATAATAATAATTTATTAAATTCATGATTAAAGTATTAATAATATTTTATTAATTAGTCATTACTAATTATAATTATATTCATTAAAAATATTATTATTACTTTATTTTTATTATACATAATATAATAATAATTATTTATAAATAATAATAATAATAATTATTAACTATATATCATGGCGGGGCATGACGGTCAATCTATATATCATGTAACTTTGGAAGTGAGAGGCGCAATCTTGAACCTGTCAGCCCGACATCCATAATCGACAAAGTGGGTAAGTATGGAGTAAGGTAGAAGCATGACCATAAATGTGAAATCGTGAGTCTTCCAACCAGCGCACCAAGGCATTTTCAGAAAGATGACTAATAAGAGAAATTAGAAAGAAAAAGGGATAATAGAAAATGGAAAAAGTAGAAATGGGGAGGGAAAAAAGGCCCATTGTTTCCAAATCATCGTTTTATATTCCAATATTATATGCCCCCACCCATTTTGTATATGCTATTTACTACCAAATTTGGTATACCTTTTCGAAGATTGTACCACAGACCCCTCTGCTGTTGCATACAAGAATTCATCTTCCTATTCAACCAGTCTGTTTCTTTCAACATAGCAACGTCTATTATATAGTGGACATGAAGGCAAGTTAGTATGAAGAAATGCATCTAAAAAAAAGAAATACAGTTCTATTTATTTCAATGTAGCAGCAAAGAGAATACAATTCACATGTGAATAAGAAGAAATATACACAGTATATACATACAGTAAAAAAGGTGAAAAACAATAGAACAAGTAGAAGAAATACACAGACAATAAATGAAATACTAAACACTGGAATATGAAATAAGAGTACAGGTATGCACATATGTAACTCCTCATCTGCATTCGTGCCAAAGAGTCCATCATCCTCTACAACCACTATGTTTTTTTAAATGTAGAAATGCAGGAAAAATACAATGGACATGAAGGAAGTTAGTATGCAGGAAGACATGAAATGAAGATAAGTTATTATGTGGGAAGGTATCCAATATCTACATACAATAAATTAGGTGAATACATATATAGACAATAAATTAAATACAAACAGAATATGAAATAACAATACAAGCATGTACCTTTCTATCTCCTCTTCCACCACTGCAGTCAAGACTTCATTGTTTTCTCTAGATAATCTGTTTGTTTGAATGTGGGAATGCACAAAATACAATGAACATGAATGGAGCCTAGTATGCACTGGAGAACAAGTAATATGTACATACAGTAAATGAGAATCAACGAATAGAATAAAATATAGTCAGAAACATGAACCTTTGCTTTTCTCCATCCATGGTTGTAAATATATAAAGTTTTTTTCCTGCCCAAAATATATTACAAGCCACAAAAATATTAAGAAATTGCATGGCCATAGCTAAATGATTTTGGTGTTCTATGGGAAAGTATCCAGATATGCTTCCAGACATGGAAATATAATTTTGCAGTATCTTTGGTGTACATATCATATCTCAAGTACAAGACAAATTGTATCATGGTCACACTAGTCTATGTAGAGGATAAAGAACATGTATTGTGATATGGGCACATTCCACCATATATGGTTAATAAGTTTGGTTTGAACATGTTTTATTTAAAAAAAAAAACAACGGATATTGCAATTGTACATCTAGTTGCCCAATTATTTTTTATGCCACTATTTTCTATCATGTCAACACTGAAATATCATCAAAATTTTACAGCAGAATAGGTGTGCACGAAACACGTGCTAGATATTGACTTCGTCAAACATGGAAAATAACACAACCGCAGGTCCACTCGCGGGTGCAGGGTTTGAACATCGGAAAGAGCCCCCCCAAAAAAATCATCTCCAACTGTTGGTGCAGGACCCCAACCTTGGAAAGCTGAAGAAAAAAAAAGAAAACCGCAAGCACCAAACCATCAAGAAAGTATGAACAGGCCCAAATGCAACCCCAGGGCCCCAAAATTGTAAACTTGAGCCATAAAACAACAACCAACAACTGATGAACCAACGGACCAGCAAACAAGAAACAACCACAGAACCAGTAAACAACATATGTATCTCCAATGATTACCAAACTACAACCGAATCACAAAGGAACCAAAAACATATGATGAGCATCCTAGTAGAAATAAGCAAACATTCGTACTTGAAAACTGCAAACACTGAACAACAAAGAAGGAATAGAAAATGAAATTATGGAATAGAAACTTACTTTGAAACGATGAATGACAGAAGCGCAGGTCGAATTGTGAACCATAAAACAACAAGCAACAGTTGACGAACCAACGAAGAAGAAGCACCCACCGAACCAGTAAACAATATATGTAGCTTCAATGATGAGGAAATTTCATTCCAAGGCTAGATGAAGTATGAAACATACAATTACTATTTAACTGGCAGTGGACAACAATATTGTCCAAATTCAATGCAACATTGTATGGAAAATTTCAAGAAAATATGTACTTTGAGAAGCCTATTTAGGGAAACATTTAAAGTTGTCAAGTTGTCTAAGGGCCTCATGATATGAAAATATTTAAGCTTTTAGGCTTGTTTCAGGACCTCGTTCCATGTAAACATTTAAGATGTCAGGCCTATTCAAGCACCTCAAAAAAAGTGTCAATGATCTAAACCTTCGGTATGCAAAAATTTCAATACAAATACAAAGGACTAATAATAATAGGGTCCATGCCCAGAACTTTCGGTTTGTAAACATTTAAGTAAAAATGTAATAAAAATTAAAAAGGAGTGTTTAAGCTTAAAAAATTGGATATCTACACATTTACAACATTGGGAATAACAAAGCTGGCAATAAGACCTCGAATATATTCTCCAATAGGATGATGACATATAAGTTTTTTTATATATATATAAAATAATATTCTTACTTCTATAGTATGAACAATATAGATGATGTGGAAATTTATATTTAAAGGACATATTAATATGAAGTCAA
Source organism: Picea mariana (assembly GCA_032191745.1). NCBI lineage: Eukaryota > Viridiplantae > Streptophyta > Pinopsida > Pinales > Pinaceae > Picea > Picea mariana. The sequence goes on from JASDQU010101812.1 coordinate 169,398, forward strand.
CAAATTATCGATCGCTATAGTCCCTATGCACCTTCGGCAGGGACTAAGATATAGTTAGAAACATGAACCTTTTCTTTTCTCCATCCATGGTTGTAAATATATAAATTTTTTTCCCTACCCAAAATATATTACGAGCCACAAAAATATTAAGAAATTACATGGCCATAGGTAAATGATTTTGGTTTTCTGTGGAAAAGTATCCAGATATGCTTCCAGACATGGAAATATAATTTTGTAGTATCTTTGGTGTACAGATCATATCTCAAGTATAAGAAAAATTGTATCGTGGTCACACTAGTCTGTGTAGAGGATAAAGAACGTGTATTGTGATATGGGCACATTCCACCATATATGGTTAATAAGTGTGGTTTGCACATGTTTTATTTTAACAAAAAAAAACAACAGATATTGCGATTGCACATGTAGTTGTCCAATTATTTATTATGCTACTATTTTTTATCATGTCAACATTGAAATATCAGTAAAATTTTACAGTAGAAAATGCATGCACATAACAAGCACCAGATCTTGACTTCACCAAACATGAAAAATAACAAAACTGTAGGTCCACTCGTGGGTGCAGGGTATGAACATTGCAAAGCACCCCTAAAAAAATAAAAATAAATAAACAACTCCAAATTCTGACGCAGGACCCCAACCCTGCAAAGCCGAAGCAAACAAAAGAAAACAGCAAGCACCAAACCAGCGAGAAAGCACGAACAGGCCAAACTACATCCCTAGGACCCCAAACTCATAAATTTGAGCCAAATAACAAAAACCAGCAATTGACGAACCAACGAACCAGCGAACAAGAAACAACCACCGAATTGGTAACCAACATATGTATCTCCAATGATTACCAAACTGCAGTCGAAGTAGAGAAGTAACTGAAAACATATGATGAGCATGCCAGTATAAATAATCAAACATTATTACTTTCAAACTGCAAACACTGAACATCAAAGAAGGAATAGAAAATGAAATTATGGCATGGAAACTTACTCCAAAATGATGAACGACAGAAGCGCAGGTTGAACTGTGAACCAAACAACAACAAGTAGCAACCAATGAAACAACAAAGAATAAGTATCCACCGAACCAGTAAACATAAAATTCCTATTCAACTATTGGTGCGCAACAATATTTTCCAAATTCAGTGCAACATTGTATGGAAAATTTCGAGAAAAAATGTACTCCGGGAAGCCTATTTAGGTAAAAATTTAAGGTTCTCAAGATGTCTAAGGGCCTCGTGGTATGCAAACATTTAAGTTTTCAGGCTTGTTTTAGGACCTCGCGCCATGTAAGCATTTAAGTTGTCATGCCTAGTCAAGCACCTCAAAAAAAGTGCCAATGATCTAAACCATCGGTATGAAAACATTTCAATACAAATACAAAGGACTAATAATAACAGGGTCCATGCTCAGAACTTTTAGTTTGTAAACATTTCAGTAAAAATGTAATAAAAATTAAAAAGGAGCATCTAAACTCAAAACTTTAGAGATCTACACATTTACAACATTGGGAACAACAGAGCTGGCAATAAGACCTTGAATATATTCTCCAATGAGATGATGACATATAAGCTTATATATATATATATATATATATATATATATATATATATATATATATATATATATATATATATATATATATATATAT
>JASDQU010101812.1:211257-222185 GCA_032191745.1 Picea mariana
AGAGTTTGGATTTGCAAACTCCTCAAAATCTAAGCAGGGAAAATGAAACCCCAAACCACAAAACAAGGGACAGAGAAAAGATGACCACTCTCAGGACAAATAGTCCAAGTTACAACCAAACAAGGGTAGTGAGAATTCGAATAAGGAAATGGGAAAGTGGTGTGAATACCATAAAATCCCTTGGCACAACACTAAAGAATGTCGCTCCAACCAGTCATTGGTGGCTGAGCTGAAAGCTTCTGAATCAGAGGAATATTTTGACTCTGAATCAAATCCAGAAAGAGGGAAGCAGATTATCGATCTTGAACCCAGTGCCAATGTCGCTAGCACCAAAGTACATTCTATTGAATTGGAAGAACCAAAGGAAGGGGAAAACCTCTTTCACTCAAATATTATGGTAAAGGGGGCTCCACATCATTTCATTTTAGATAGAGGCAACCATAAGAACCTAATATCAGCAAAGGTCATCAACCATCTAGACATGTCGATGACACCACACCCGCATATATAAACCATTGGCTACCTTTACCAAGGAATAAATCTCCATGTCAGCCAACAATGTCATCTACCCTACGACATCAAGCCCTTCAAAGACACAATATTTTGTGATATTTGTCCCCTTGATTTTTTTGATGTTCTTTTAGGCCATCCATATTTGTGGAAGTGACATGCTGTGTATGATTCTAGACCCCACAGTTCTATTATTACTTTGGGTACGCAATTGTACATGATACTAGAGGTAGCATCGCCTATTGCTAGTTTTTTAATCTCTCCTCAGCTATGTAGTAAGGTCATTTCACATACCAAGAAGTTTGTCATCCTTGTGATATGTGCTCGTAGAAAGCAAAAGGTCACTGCCACATCTTTGACCTCTACATAGAGCCTCTATTTGCAGCAAAATCAAGTGGACGCGATCGTGGAAGAGTATAGAGACATCTTCTCCTCACCCAACAAGTCAAGAATCCAATTGATCTAACCCMTGGTGCACCTCTTACTAATGGACCAGTATATCATTGCTTGTTGATGGAAAATGATGAAATAAAGCATGAGATCCAAGAGATGCTTCAAAAGGGGAACATATGACCCAACTCCTCCCCTTGAAGAAACCCAATTGTACTAGTGCAAAATAAAGATGAGACTTGGCAGGTCTACATTAATTACAGATCATTAAACAAAATCAAAGTCAAGAAATGATACCCAATTCCCCGAATTGATGACCTTCTTAACCAACAGAATGGGGAAAGTTCTTCAACAATATTGACCTAAATTCTGGCGACCACTAGGTTCCCATCTAACTGAATGATGTATGGAAGACAACGTTCAAGTCTAAATAAGGTCTCTTCGAATGGATGGTCATTCGCTTTAGCTTAACAAATGCACCAACAACTTTCATGAGGTTGATGGATGATGTGTTTAGACCCTTCACCAACTCTTTTGTGGTGGTATATATGGATGACATCCTCAACTTCAACAGAACTTGGGAGGAGAACATGCAGTATATCAAACAAGTTTTGAGCACTCTGCAACACAAGCTATATGCCAACCTGGAAAAATTATCCTTTGTCATGGACAAGGTCCAATACTTGGGATACAGTGTTGATGATCATGGGGTACATGTGTATCTAGCTAATATCTATGTCATATGTGACTTCCCATCACCGACCACATTAAATGAGCTTCATAGCTTCTCGGGACTTGCCAACTGATCTGAGGCATCACTTCTGCTCAACTTTAGTAGTTTGCTTACCCGATCTGCAACAACCATTCGATATTGAGAATGTTTCCTTCGACTACGTTGTAGGAACAATTGTCACTCAGAACAATCATCTAGTATCATACCATAGTGAGACACTCTCAGATACCATTCGTAAATACCCCACCTATGACAAGGAAATGCATTCCATTGTTCAAGCTTGTTGTCAATGAAAAAATTACATTCTGGGAAAGGATACAATCATCCACATTGATCACAAGCCTTTGCAGTTCATACAGACATAGGGGAAGTTTCAAAACAACCACCATCAAAAGTGGTCCACATACTTGCAACAGTTCCATCTCAACATCAAGTTTATGACATGGAGCACAAATCGTGTTGTTGATGTTGAAATATTGTAACTGCAAAGAGTATTCTATTTATTATTGAGTCATTATTCATTATATCAATCCCCTTTTGTGGATTGATCATGTTGGGCATTGTAATTTACCAAATCCCCTTTTGCAGATAGGTCAAACCCTAATTGTATTATTCAAATTAAGAAGCTGACCCACATGCCTAATTAAAGTGGTGTTAACCCCTAAGAAGACAAGTCGACCCTGCACAATGAAGAGACACATTTCCAATGCCTACCAACTAGTATAAATAAAGGAGGATAGCGCCTCATTATCTCACTCACTCATTCACTCATCAAGTGTGCAAGTTTGGTAGATACATTTGGGAGAAGAAGGAAGAGAGAGGCAAATTTCTCAGTGTTGGGTATTCTGTATTGTTTTTATTTTATTGTCTTGGCATTGTATTGGCTATCTATATTAAGGAAGTTTTTGTTGGGTTTTCTCCCCCATGAGGGTCTCCCAGGATAAATGTTGTGTATCATGTGATTTTTTTTTCTTAGTGATTCTACCTATGGTATTTTTATCTAGTAAATTGAAAAGAAACTTAATAATAGCTCAAAAATTAACATGGTTTCAGAGCTAAGCTAAAGAGATTAGCTCTGGATAAGAAAAAACATCACTATTGTCATACAAGAAAATTAGGGCTTTTTGTTGGAGAGGAATGTTTGCCTAAAAACCATATAGAAAAGTGTTTCCTACCCTAGTGAATCTTTTGGAAGCTTCAGAACAAATTTTCAGTGAATAGAGCCTCTGGAAAGTCAAACCCTAGTTTTTGACTAGTACTAGAAAACTAGAAGTACCAGAAAACTAGAAAACCAGAAAAAACAGGAAACCAAAACCAACACCAGAAGTACTAGTCTGGATTTCCATAAGATCAGTTTAAAGCGGTAAAATTTGTATTTTCATAAATCTGACTACATCATCTTAATCACCTCAGCTCAACACATCTAGCTAGTGGATTAGAATTTCAAAATTTGAAGTTTAAAGTACTAGTTGCAGTATACGTTGCAGTTACAACTGTAGTGCTAGTTGCAGTGAAAGATTTTGTAAAGTGTTGGACAACCTTAAAGTTGAAACGCCTATGAAGTTTTGAAGGTTTGTTATGTATCACCTCAGCTACCAGATGGTACCACCGCCCGTCGATACTATCAGAGGTATGTACTTACATATGTTTCAACTATATTATTCTAAGGGGTACTTGTAGGAGAAAGGATCTCCTATCATAGATCCGAAAGGATCTCAGATCCAACATACTCAGAAGAATGATGCAACCCAGGTTTGATTATTCTGATATGCATTTATTTGTTATGACATTATTCGATCTAGGTTGCATGTTGAAGCTATGACCATCATACTAAACTTTGGTCAAAAATTAAAGTCAAGTTATTAGATTGATTAAAGTTGATATCATAGAGTTTATTCTCTAACCCAGCTTTATGTCAAGATAGCATATTGTTTTAGTACAGAAGACAGGTTGAAAAAAGCACTTGTCATCTTGAGTGAAGAAAACTTGGAAGAAAAGAAACACTCTCATTCTTGAGAACAAGACTCCAAGTTCCAGGTTTTATTAATTAAGTTGATAAGATTCAAAGTTGCACATGACAATTTGATAACTAACCCATTACAAGTAAACACTATAGTTGAGGTACCAATATTTGAAAAGTATTATACTTGATAGCATGTGATCATATAGAGATAAATGCTCAATGTAATAATTTACCAAGATACAACATGGAGAAGTGTGTTGGTTCCAAGTTACCATGGAGGAGTGTTTGATCACAACAGTAGAAGAGTGTTGATCTCATTTTGTATTTTATTTCTTACTTTTGATCTTTGTTCCAGGCAAGTCACAAGTGATATCTTTGAAGGAGATATTGTGATGATTATTCATGCTATTATTTTATTACTATTATCAAAAGAGTATTATTCTTTCTTGTTGTTTTGTTGACCTTAGTGCAGGTCACATGTGATAACCCTAAGGAAAATATAGTGAAATCTACAGAAGGAAACATATTATATGAGACATGAAGTAGACTACCCAAGTCATGTACATGACGGTATACATCCATGTACCAAAGAAGATGAAGAAGAAGGTATTTTTTAGATGCAGAGTATCTCATATGGATATTGATTGTAAGGAGAAAAAGGATCCAAAGATGACCAAACATTATAAAGAGAACTCACATTAGACTTGTTCAAAAGATAATGAAGCCACCTTGACAAGAAGCAAAATTCACTTAAATTATGACTCAACTTTTTATATTTAGACTTGGTATTAAACACCAAGTACACCCTGTAAGAGATGATGAAGTCCTTGTAGACTCAGAAGAAATCAAGAGTATGCCCGATCTCATAAAGGATCAGATGAAGAGACAACTTCCAATACTGGGAGAAGGATTCCATGAAAATACTAGATCGTAGCTTCAGAAACTTCTAGGAGATATGAAATCTCCTGGGAAGATTCCCTTGTTTTAGTAACAGAGAAGAAAGTCGGTAAGAAAGACTAGGATATGGATTTTTATGTGAGACTAGAAGAGAAGTCAGTATTGACTTCCAAGATTGATCTAATAGATCAAGCATGTTGTATATCTACAAAGCTTGATGTGTGTCTAGAGGATTCTCCCAGCAAGAGGGAGAAGACTATGACGAGAAACTTACTGTAGTAATTGAAGAAATAGTTCTAGTATTCATGAAGACAACCAGAACAACCATTATTCATATATAATATGAGATGCAGGGGGACCAATCCCCATATTTAAAATTGAGTGGCAGTTGAAGCAATACATTAGTTGGGTCATGGAGAAATGACTACAATAAAAGATAGAGTTACATCCATAAAAAAGAAGACATACATTCAATATCTGTTATTGAGCCACTCTTAGTTTCAGAAGAAGTTGTTTCCATAATGGAGCAGAGGAGTTACTCTCATATTTCAGCAGTCAAAGTGAGAATGGAGAAACCATTATCAGGTTCACAGCAATTGTAGGTGTCAATTCCTAGTTCCAGAAGGAACAGTTGCAGAAAGAGGAGAGGACATACTTTGAGACAGTGAGACAGATAGTTCTTTGCAGAGAGCTCATAGAGCTAGCACATGATTGTGAAGATTGAGTTGCAGCTGAGCAAGTGTACCAGATTGGTACAATGTAATATGAAAATTTGGTTTAAAATTGAAGATAGAAAGACTCRGGTMTGTAGGTTRAGGAAGRCTCTATACARGTTTAAGCAAGCTCCTAGAGCWTGWTATGGAAGAATCGACAGTTTCTTGACGAGCTTGGGATTTACAAAGTGTAAAGTTTATTCTCACCTTTACCTCAACGTTATGAATGATGATCCAGTGATGTTTCTACCATATGTAGATGATGTATTCTTGAAAAGATGAAGAAAATCTCATCATAGATTAAAGAAGAAGCTCACTACAGAGTTTGATGAAAGACATAATGCATTATTACTTAGGTCTCGAAGTTTGACATAGGCCAGAGAAGATCTTCATTAACCAAGGGAAGTGTGTAGTTGAAATACTGGAGAGGTTTGATATGTTGGAGTGTAAATCCATGAACACACCCATGGAAACAAAGTTGAATCTCCTAGTTGATACTTAATCATAATTGGTTGATGCTATGTTGTACAGTCAGATTATTGGTTCGGTGATGTATCTAACAAATACCAAGCCAGATATATGTTTTTCCTTGTGTTAGTATCTGGTAGAACCCAGACGTGTTCACCTTGATGATGAAAAACATGTGATGAGATACCTTAAGGGTACGTTGGGTTTTTGTTTTTGTTATACTAGAGATCATCACTTTCGACTGAGTGGTTATACCAATTCAGATTGGGTTGGACATGTATCTGAGAGAAAGAGAACCTCATGATGTTGTTTTAGTCTGGGGTCAACCATGATATCATGGTAGAGTAGGAAGCAATTAAGTATTTCTCTCAGCACGACATAAGCGAAATATATTTCAGCATGTTTTGCCAGTGGTGAGGCCATATGGTTTCAGATGTTGTTGACAGATCTATTTGATATGGAGATGGAAGCCACTGTGATCCTATGTGTTAACCATAGTTGTATAAAAACGATGTGTTCCATGATGAATCGAAACAGATATAGATCTTGTATCACTTGATTCGTGATATGGTGCAGAGAGGAGCCATAAAGCTCCATTATGTTGGCATGAATGAATAGGTTGTTGATGTGTTGACTAAGCCTCTATCTCGGGTAAAGTTTAATAACTTTTGAGAAAATCTTGGTGAAGTTCGAAAGGACCTCCCTTGAAAGGGGGAGTAGTGTTGACGCCGGCCTAGTGGTGAACATTTCCAGCTCTTGCTAATGTTGTTGTGATTCCATCTCAGTGCTAAATATTTCCAGCTCCGTGATGGTGTTGTTGATATTCCAGCCTCATGCTAAAGATTTCCAGTTTCATGTTGATGTTGTTGAGATGCCATCATCGTGCTGATTTTGTTGAGATGCTAGCATTGTGCTGAAGATTTACAGCTTCATCCTGATGCTGTTGAGATGCCAACCTCCTGCTAAATATTTCCATCTTTGTGTTGATGTTGTTGAGATGACAACCTCATGTTGAATATTTCCAAATTTGTTTTGATATTGTTGAGATACCAGCTTCGTGATGAAGATTTCTAGCTTCGTGTTGATGTTGATGAGATGCCAACTTTGTGTTAAAGATTTCCATCTTAGTGCTGATGTTGATGAGATTCCATCTTCATGCTGAATATTTCCAGCTTAGTGCTAATGTTGATGATGCTCCAACCTTCATGCTGTGTTGTTTTTATTTTTGATGTTGCATCAGCCTCATGCTGTTATTGATGATGATGATGTATTATTGTTATACTAATCCATGTTGATGCAGATGCATATGCAGATGATTTCATTCTAGCTCCTTGTTATGGATGATGATATTGATGATGAGAAAAACTTTCGATGATTTATAGATATGCTAATCAGTGTTCCAGTTGTTATTGATGTCGTTTCCCTCTCTCTCTCTCACACACACACTCTCTCTTGATGATGTTATATAATACCCTTGTTGTTAAGGGGGAATGTTGAAATATTGTAACTAAAAAGAGTATTTTATTTATTATTGAGTCATTATTCATTATATCAATCCCCTTTTGCGGATTGATCATGTTGGGCATTGTAATTGACCAAATCCCCTTTTGCAGATTGGTAAAACCCTAATTGTATTATGAAAACTAAGAAGTCAACCCCTAGGCCTAATTAAAGTGGTTTTAACCTCTAAGAAGACAAGTCGGCCATGCCTAGTGAAGACACACCTTTCCAATGCCTTCCAACTAGTATAAATAAAGGAGGCTAGTGCCTCATTATCTCACTCACTGATTCACTCATCAAGTGCATAAATTTGGTAGATGTAGTTGGGAGAAGAAGGAAGGGAGAGACAAATTGCTCATTGTTGGATATTCTCTAGTGTTTTGGTTTATTTTCATGTCATTGTAATGGCTATATATATTAAGGAAGTTTTTGCCGGGTTTTCTCCCCCATGAGGGTTTCTCAGGATAAATGTTGTTTATCTTGTGATTGTGTTTCTCTTAGTGATCCTACCTATATTATTGTTATCTAGTAAATTGAAAAGAAACCTAATAATAACTCAAAACTTAATATTTGATTGCCTCAGTCGACCTCTTGTTGCTGCACTCACCACTGTGATCCATTCCTATGGGTATGAGGCATCTGAGTGGCCCCAACATTATTAGCGTGACCTTGACTTGGCCACCACCTATCAATTCTTGGGTACATGCATGAATGTCACCAATTTTCACATTCAAGGTGGACTATTATGCCATGTGGGCCACCTCTATGTTCCCTCAAGTGAGCATGCAAAGATTATTTGGGAGGCTCACTAAAATAAGATGGCATGACATTTTACCATGGAGAAAACTGTGGTCATTCTACAAAAACATTTTTATTAGCCAAAACTTCAACAAGACGTCAGCAAGTATTTAAGACATTTCACTTCTTGTGTCATTTCCAATCCAACCATCAAGAAGTGAGGCTTATACACCCCTCTTCCTACTCCTAAGAGGCCATGAGAATCGATCTCGATGGATTACATGTCTGGTCTTTCATCCACCAATCAAGGAAATGATTGTGTATTTGTGATGGTTTATCGGTTTTCGAAGATGATCATTCTAACAACCTGCAAGAAGAGAATCACATCGACAGATATTGTCAAGCTCTCCTTCAAATGAGTGTGGGTCCATTTTGGTATATCACATACCATCATCTTAGATCAGGACAACATGTTCCTCAACACATTTTGGCCAAGTCTCCCGTCAGTGTTGGACACTAAGCTCACTAAATCCACCTCCTTCCATCCCTGAATCGATGTCCAAACAAAAGCCGTCAATAAGATGATCGTGCAAATACTGCACATGTATAACTCTAAGCATATGCGTACATGGGATGAGAGTCTTCCCTATTTTCAACACAAATACAACATGGATCTCCATAGCCCATTTCAGGTGGGGCTCAAATTCCAACCCTTGGGTCCCATTGATGTTGCACTACCTCTTGCAACCACACAGGTAGAATCTTCCCATGTTCATTCTGAGGCCGACAAAGCCACTATATTCATTCAGATGATTCAACACATCCACCAATAGGTACATGATATTTTGAAGAAAGATAATGCTAAGTAAAAGAAACACCATGTACTGCACAAGTTTTAGGTGGGAGACAAGGTATGGTTATATTTGTAGAAAGAGCGCCTTATAGGGCCCCATAGGAAGATTTTTCCACTTCTCTATGGGCCTTATACTATTTCCAAGGATGTGGGTGAGAATGATTTTGTGCTCAACACTCTCCCCTTCCTTGGCTTGAACCCAATGTTCAATGTGGACCTTCTTTGGCCATATTTTCCACCATTATTGGACACCTTAGAGATTGTGAAACAATTGACATCGACATAGCTCAACCCTCACTGCATGGAACATGATTCCACTGATTAGATACTGGACAAATAGGTCAATGGAACTTGCTAGTAGAGGATTGAACTTTATTGGGTTGTCAAGACATGCCAGCTCTTGCACCAAGGAAAGTGGCTCAATATCTAAGCAGCATGAAGATCGCCCATTTGATTTCAACTATCACAAGACATCTACAATTGTTCATTTTCATTTCCACAGAGGTATACATTCAGAAGGACCTAGAGTCACTTGGACAAATTAATGAAAGTGGCGAAGCCTTGGCTTCTCTTCCATCGACTTCCCAAGCCAATATTTCTCCAGCAATGACCACAAGGATGAAGTCAATCCACGAACCCATTAAACACGAGAACACCATTAAAAATTTGTACACTTTGGTGATAGATGATGTAGAAGCTAAAATCCTTCGCATACATGGAAAAGTTGGATAGGGAAAACCTATGCTTTTGATACGACTCTTCTAGTGCGAAAAGGTGTGTAATCACTTTGGTGATGGTCTATTTCTTTGGCTCAATGTTTCTCAGAATTCGTATTTTCCATTTCTTACGAATGAACTTTGTAGAAAAATAGCCATACAAAATGATCTATATTTCCATCGAGAACGAAATGAAGAATATTTAAAAATATGGTTAAATTAGAGGATGCAATAGAATAGAAAAATTGTGTTATTATTAGATGATGTATGCGAAGACAATGAGAAATTATTGAAGGGATTAGGTTCATGATGGGACGGTGAGAAATTATTGAAGGGATGGAGGGAACTACCTTTATTCCTGGAACAAGAAAGGATGGAATGAAATACATTTTCTATGTACATGATAGAAGGATTGTGGCGTATACATCTCTCGAGGGAGATAGAAGGGTCATTTTTCCACCCTCCACTGATGCAACTACTTTTGCTTACGCTGTAGCTTGGGAATTTTCCTTTGTGTTTGAATCTATTCATACCTTTGCACATGATTCTTAATAGTCATATGGTCACACACCCCAGGTTCTTGCTAAGATACTATGGGTACATGGGTGGTTCAAATCTTTTTCAAGGGCTAGTGAAGGGAATGTGCTAAAAAAAAAATCCCTACCCATGTAGTGTGAGGATATATCTTCAGTGACATCAAAAGAGAATGAACTACAAAGGAGACTCACTAGAATCAACACACTTTTACAATTTGAAGTGGATGGCATGATAGGAAAGGAAACTCTATTGGGTTCACAATATGCACAGTTGGGAAGGAAAACTAAATTCCATTGGAAACGTAGTATGTAGAGCTAGAGATTGTTATGAACATTGTTACGCAATTCTAGGTAAATATCAACTGACATCGGTTGAATAAACAAATCCATGAGAACCCATCCTTTAAAAATATGTATCTTGATTCACTTGTTTGTCTCCATTGGTGAACATGAATTTTCACTAGGAAGCAGAAATAGGAACGTGTGAAAAACAAGAATGTATGATGGAACCATGGAACAAGTATGTTGAAACACAGAACACGTAACCCTACATGACATGTGTCAAAATGGCCTCGATATGAGGTCAAATATGCCAAATAAGACCTCAAAGTTGAATATTAGGATAAAAACCAAACGATATTGAATTTTGTTAGAACTTTGGGTTAACTTCCTAAGAAGCTAATGTAAAATAGGAAAATGGGTTCATACACTAAACAAGGGGAGCTAGGAGCTGCAAAGCAGCAAGCCCTTTCCTTTTTGGGATAAGAGAAACAAGAGGCACTAGGAAATTAGACACAAGGATTGTTGAGAAACAAGGCCTAGTTTGGTTGGTTTCTGGGTGCCCTAGTTTTAGTAGTGTTAATGTCTTGTTTTAGTAGTGTCAATGTTTTTTTTTCTCTTTTGTCTTTTTC
>JASDQU010101813.1:0-14033 GCA_032191745.1 Picea mariana
CAGACGCACACGCACACGCACACGCACACGCACACACACACACACACACACACACACACACACACACACACACATGCCTGTTCGAATGACTGAGCAGAAGCTTGGTCCTAAACTAGATTCATTTGTTTAAAATATTTATTGGGTTTGAAGGGGAAATCCAGGCATGGTAACCATGTAAAGAAACATATGTTTACTTATGATGAATGGTTTTCATGACGATAGAATAATTATTTGAATATTTTTAAAAATATATTATAAAATGGCCCAGCGAAACACCCCTTATATTTATTTGAGCTTCAAGTCTAATACTTTTAGTTTAGTTTATTAATGTGCAACTTATTTTTTAGTATTTAAGGTTGGTACGCATGTTAAAAAACAATTTGGTGATATTTTCACTTGTATATTCATTTAATTAAATGATTGATGATATTGATAACAGTTGCTTGAATAATAATTGACTTATGACAACAAGTTGAGTTGTAAACTTTATGATTTTTCTCACTTGTTTGTTTTTTTATAACTAATGTACTCACTTAGTTGATGTCATAACAAAGGCGACGTTAGATATGGTATCATAGGGGGTTTAACCCTGTGACATTGGAGCGTTATGCCTTCCACTGTGTTAAATAAATGAATTGTTAGTACTAGAAGTCACACCTAGACTATTGTAGGTGTAAGACTAATACCCATCAGAATGTAAAGGCTAAATGTTTATGAAAATGTGTCAAATGGAGTGAAAAATCAGTTATAAATTTCAATCACAGATCATTCCATGTAATACACACCAACAAACAAGGCCTTAAATGGTTTCAAATAAGGTTTTAAGAGATAATGATGATAGATGGAAGACTTAGCAAGGAGAATGTAATATGCATATCATTTTACATCAGGTAATTTCTGACACACATATGAATGAAATCTCATTTTAATAAGAACCCCTTAAATTCAAAGAGAAAATAACTCTGATAAATTTGCAGACAATATCACAATAATTTTTTTATTGCAATAAATATACAACATCCACATGAATCCTTCAACACAGACTAAAATTATAGTAAGACATCAAAGATATGATAATGGGAAATAAGGCTTATTTCCACCATTAAAAGTATCTTGGATATGGTCCATACATTACGAGAAAACTCCACTACAAAATACAATACAAAAATAAGAGTTTTTCGATCACACGATTCGAAACCTTTTTAGTCTTATAATGTCGTGTAAATAGCTAAACCTATCATGCCAGATATACAATCCACCCCTCAACTTCATCATAGGATCCCCATGCCTAAGGGAGTCTTTGAAATAGGTGTACAACCAAAAATAAACAAACATCTATTTTAAAGGAGAATGATGGCAACATATACAACAACCTTTTAATAACTTGATGATGTGTCCATAAGCGTGAAATTTTTTGAGGAAGGTGGCCTTAAAAATTGAAAATGATCCTCTGAGTGCTGGTACAAGTCCATCTTGACAGTTGGAAACACCCTTTCCCTCCAAAATCACCAAAAACTAAGTTCATAGAGCAACGTTGCAAAAATGTCCTGAAACAACCAGTTCGTAGCGTTGATGATTCCAGGCACTATAAACTTTCCTGGAACAACTTGTTTTAATTTTGCAAAAGATTAAACACCTCAAAAATTATACTAAGAGTCCAAATATGATATAACTCATATTCCTGATATATTATTAGAGGAAAAACACAAAGACTGCTAGTTATAGTTCAAAACTCATAACCATCACTAAAATGTTGTAAATGCATATAAGAAAAAACTTTGACAAAACTTGATAATGGTATTAGAAGATCAATGCATTTATTTTTTTGTTATGGAACTTCTTATGGTAGCCACCTTGGCTAGCATGTCTAAGTTTCTCTTTTCTAGTTCTTATTTGAAAGGCTGTAACTCTACCTTCAATTTTCTGATTTTAGCTTGGTGGGTTCTATTCTTCATGTATATATTCTTGAGTTTCATGTGAAGGGGAAAAAACCTCTTAGCCAGGAACCTTTCTTTATCAATAGTCTCTTCATAAATGCCCAACATATCCTTAATATTTATCCTGGAACCCAAATCTTCCTTCTTCAACTTGTCAATTTTAGCTCTTGCTTCCTTGAGTTGCCTCCTGAGCCTTTTGAAGGTAGTGTTGCTTTCATGATGAGGTGTAGTGATGTAAAAAACTTCTATGTTATGCTTAGAAGAAAGTGATTTTCCTTTTTTATGGGATGAAGTCTATGTTTTATCATCATTCATGAGGACATGCTGCTTGGTTTCTGCTCTAGGAAAAGGTATTTTAGGCTTGATTTTGTCTGCAACAATGGGAGGGGAAAAAACAAGTTTTTTCCTTTCAAGCCTCTTGGTTTGATTGAAGGAATATCCATGGGAATAAGATCTTCCATAGGTGAATTTTCTTTGTCTATAGGTTGCAAAGGACCACTTGTTTCTTCTTCATTAGTAGCCCTGACATATTTATTACTCCTAGTCACCCTCTTCTTCTTGTTGGACTCTAAATGCATATTCCTCTCGACATGAGTAGGAGTTTGTCTTTTGGATTATGGAGTAGGAGAAATATCTAACTGAAAATGTGATGAAGTTAGGAAGGTTTCCCAATCAATGTTAGTTTTCCTTAACTCATCCATTACTAACATCTTGATAATATAAGAGTGAAATACATTGGTATCTACCTATTTTGACTTATCCTGAACTCTGTCTGACATCTTACCAATACTCCTAAATAGATAGAATGGAAGGTTCAAGGATTATTTTCCTATGAATTGTAAAAATAATATGATGTGGTATTGATATACCATATTGAACCTCCCTTCACATTTGAATTATCTCTAGATGACCCTGAGCATTTTGTCAAAACATTCAAGCATGTGACTTTTGTTAGAAAAACAGGACCGTGGAGAAATAAAATAAAACAAATGCGGAAAAAAAAACATAGAAGATACACAATACAATAGAGACACAGATTTAGGTGGTTCACCCAGTGTGGGCTACGTCCACCAGAGAAATTTCCAGGTCCTTCCTTTATTATTATCCAACATATGAAGGGATACAACCTACAACAAACCCGCTGTAACTTCCTCTTCTTTCTCTCACAGTCTCCTATCTCAGAATACAATATTTTCCATCAACCATAGCTGCAATACATTTCCCTCATAAAAGAGGGTTGCTTTCTAGGGAAAAAAACCCTAACATAATATCTATCGTTAGATCTATGACCTTATAATGAACGGTCTAGATTTACAATGAAATTACAATATACATTTACAAGGAAATTTCTCCTTCGGGGGCTTCACCCCCGAACCCTTGCTGGGGGCCCGCTTGCCCCCAAACCTCCCAGTCGGGGGGATAGCCCCCTCAGACCCTGTAGAGGGGGTACCCACCCTCTGCACTACCCCGCGTGGAAGAGTGTACATACTTCTGGGGTGTAAATACTTCATGGGGTATAAACATGGCTGAAAGTAAAAGACCTCTGAATCAAGAAGATAATCAGGCTCCACAACCAACAATCTCCCACTTGGAGACTGATCTCAAAAACTCCACCACTGCTGTATATGATAGACTATGAACCTTCTTGGACTTGGAAAATTTTTCATCTTCATATTCATTCTTGAAGACCAACTGAAATTGAGCAGGAACTTAGTTTCTCCCTGGTTACTCCCTTTGTTAACATGTCTGCAGGATTCTAGCTAGTGTGTATCTTTTCCAACTTCAAATGTCCATCTTCCAAGGCAGAATGTATGAAGTGGTACCTCAACTATATATTCTTAGTCTTTGAATTGAAGGCAGAGTTATTTGCAAGATGAATGGCATTCTCACTGTCACAGTAAAAACTGCTATTCTCTTGCTTCTTTCCCAATTCCTCCATAAACCTCTGTAACTAAATCATCTCTTTACTAGCCTCTATAGAAGAAACATACTCTGCCTCCATTGTTGAAAGTGCAACAACCTTTTGCAGTTTTGAAATCCAACTTACTACTGTTCCACCTATAGTAAACACATACAATGTGGTACTCCTCCTACTATCTTTATCACTTGCCATATCTGAATCAACATATCCTTGTATAATAGTTTCTGAACCTCCAAAACATAATGCATGATTAGTAGTACCTTTCAAGTATACGATAATCCACTTTATTGCCTCCCAATGTTCTTTACCTGGATTGTTCATATATATGCTCACAACTCCCACTGCATGTGCAATATTTGGTCTTGTGCAAACCATTGCATACATCAAGCTGCCAACTGCTGATGAATATGGGACCCTGGACATGTATTCTATCTCCTCTTGTGTCTTGGGACACATTTCCTTTGTTAATTTGAAATGGTTGGCCAAAGGTGTACTAACTGGTTTTGCATTCTGCATTCTAAACCTCTCCAAAACCTTCTCTGTGTACTCACCCTGAGACAATGTCATTTTGCGATTTTTCTTGTCTCTTGTTATTCTCATACCAAGGATTTTCTTTGCAACACCCAAATTATTCATCGCGAATGAATTGGCTAATTTCTTCTTGAGCACATTTATATCCTGCATATTAGACACTGCAACAAGCATGTCATCTACATACAATAGAACTATAATAAAGCTTCCATTTTCTAGCTTTTTAAAATAAACACAGTGATCAGAATGACATCTACTATAACCCTGTTCTGTCATAAAACTGTCAAACTTCAGATACCACTACCTTGGAAATTTATTTAGGCCATATAATCTCTTCTTCAACATGCATACCAAATTCTCCTTCCCTTTGACCTCATACCCCTGTGGTTGTTTCATATAAATCTCTTCCTCCAAATCCCCATGGAGAAAAGCTATTTTTACATCTAACCGTTCAAGATGCAAATATTCTACTGCCATAAGACTTAAAATAGTTCTAATTGAAGTCATTTTAACAACACAAGAAAATATTTCATCAAAATCTATACCTTTTTTTGTGCAAACCCCTTTACAACAAGTCTAGCCTTGTACTTCTTTTCTCCTCCATCTTCTTCCTTCAACTTGTAAACCCATTTATTCTGCAATTCTCTTTTTCCTGTAGGAAACTGAACCAATTCCCAAGTATGGTTATTTACCAAGGAATCCATTTCCTTTTCATGCCTTTCTCCCATTTCCTTTTGGTGTCTACCTGCATTGCCTCTTCATAACATTCTGGTTCACCATAATCAGTCAACAATAAATAATACAATGAAGGAGAGTATCGTTCAGGGGGTATACTTAACCTGGTATATTTTCTAACAACACTTGCAGGTGTTTGAGGTACATGCTACTCTTGTTTTTGTACATTTTGATTTTCTGGTTCCTTTGGAATTTCTTTTTAGCGATCTCATCAAGCACTGTGTATTCTTGTTTTTCTTTTTCCCATTTCTTTCCCTGCAATTGATCTTTGTACATGACCTTCTCATTGAATATGACATCTCTACTCCTAATGATTTTGTTATTTTCATAATCCCATAAGTGATAACCAAAATCATTAACACCATATCCAATAAAGGTACACTTCTTGGATTTTGCCTCAAGCGTTGTTCTATTTTCTTTATCAATATGGACAAATGCTTCACAACCGAATGTTTTTAAAAAAGAATAGTTTACCTTTTTTCCTGACCATTCCTCCTCTGGAATTCTACCATCCAAAGAGCTTGAAGGTCCTCTGTTTATTAAGTAAACAACAATATCTAAAGAATCTGCCTAAAACTGTAAGGGAAAACCAACATGCAATCTCATACTCCTTGCACACTCCATGATTGTCCTGTTCATCCTTTCTAACACACCATTTTCTTGTGGTGTTCTTGGAACTGTCTTCTCTCTATGAATCCCATGGTATGAAAAATAATCATCAAACTCCTTGCTGCAATATTCACCTCCATTATCTTATCTGATACACTTCAACTTTTTTCCTGTCTCATTCTCAACCAAAGCTTTCCATTTCTTAAAAGTATCAAAAACATCAGATTTTTTTCGAATCCAATAAACCCAAGTTTTTCTAGTTGCATCATCAATAAAAGTAACATAATAATGAGAGCCACCAAGAGATGATACCTGATATGGTCCCCATACATCTGTATGCACAAGCTCTAACCTTTCACTCTTCTTTTCNAGATCTAGCAACAAATTTATTTTTTGAAGTATCTACATCCCCTTCTCACTCATGTGTCCAAGCCTATGATGCCACAATGCTGTATCCACTCTTGTAGAAGCTAAAGAGATAGAAGAGTCAATATTACCAGTACATAAATACAATGTACCTACCTTCTCTCCTTTCTCTATCACCAATGATACTTTGATGAACTTCCACATCTTATCTGTAAATATGGATATACAACCTTCACTTGCCAACTGCCCTGTTGAAATAAGATTTTTCCTTAAATCTGGAACATGTCTTACCTCTTTCAACAACCATTGGTTTCCATTGCGTTTCTTTATTTTTACCTTTCCCATTCCAACAATTTTGCATGGTGCGTCGTCACCCAAATGAACCTATCCAAAATCACCTTGAACATAATCTAGAAAATGTTTCCTATGGGGTGTGGCATGAAATGAAGCCCCTGAATCTACTACCCAAGACTCAGAAATATTATCTACATAAATAATCAAAGCATCTTGTAACACATCACCTGTTACATTTGCTTCATGATTTCTCTGCTACTGTCCATCTCTTTGTTTCTTTGGAGCTCTGCAGTCTTTCTTCAAATGTCATTTCTTCCCACAATTCTAGCACTCTATCTTTCCAAGTCTGGATTTGGATCTACCCTTCCTAGAATTCCCACGGTTCCTGAAACCCTTTCCTCTATCCTTTTGTCTTCCCCTGTTCTCCATGTTCAATGCATTTCCTGATGTCTCACCTGTGATTTTCCGTCGCATTTCCTCACTAAGGATAACACCAACAACATCATCAAATTTTAAAGTATTTTAACCAGAGACAGAGTTACTTACAACCATGACCAAGCCATTCCATCTTTCTATCAATGAGAACAAGATTAGAAGAGCCTTGACCTCATCATCAAAGTCCACTTTTACATAACTTAGTTGATTAGTAACCATATTAAAATCATTTAAATGATCTGCAGTAGACCCACCTTCCAACATCTTCATATTAAATAATCTCTTCATTAGAAATACCTTATTGGATGCCAAGGGTTTTTCATACAATTTGGCCAATGCATCCATCAAACACTTCATTGTCTTTTCTTTCAAAATATTGAAAGCCACCGACACTGCCAGGCTTAGCCGTATCGTTCCTAGAGCCTTTCTGTCAAGAATCTCCCATTCTTCATCCTTCTTAGCTACCGGTTTCTTTTCTATTCCACCCAATTGTAGGAATAGATCCTTCTGATATAAATACTCTTCCATATGCATCTTCCATAACTGGTATTTTTGGACGCTAAATTTCTTGACACTAAACTTTCTATCTTCCGACATTGCTCCCACTCGAACCAAGAACCCTCTTTTCCTGCGAGTTACCTTTCGCTGTGATACCAGTTGTTAGAAAAATAGGACCATGGAGAAATAAAATAAAACAAATGTAAAAACAAAACACATAAGATACACAATACAATAGAGACACAGATTTACGTGGTTCACCCAGTGTGGGCTACGTCCATTAGAGAAATTTCCAGGTCCTTCCTTTATTATTATCTAGCATATGAAGGGATACAACCTGCAACAAACCCACTGTAACTTCCTCTTATTTTTCTCACATTCTCCTATCTCAGAATACAATATTCGCCATCAACCATAGCCGCAATACATTTCCCTCAGAAAAGAGGGATGTATTCTAGGGGAAAAAACCCTAACATAATCTCTACCATTAGATATACGACCTTATAATGAATGGTCCATATTTACAATGAAATTACAATATTCATTTACAAGGCAATTTTTCCTTTGGGGGCTTCGCCCTCAAACCCCCGCTGGGGGCCCTCTTGGCCACATACCCCCTAGTCGGGGGGATACCCCCCCCAGACTCCGTAGAGGGGGTACCCCCCCTCTGCACTCCCCCGCGTGGAAGAGTGTACATACTTCTAGGGTGTAAATACTTCATGGGGTATAAACACAACTAAAATTAAAAGACCTTTGAATCAGGAAGATAATTAGGCTCCATAACCAACGACTTCTAGGTACTCCTTTAGACAAGTTTTATTCTTGATATTATGGCTTAAGAAATTATTTTGAGAAGGACAAGTTTAATGACATGGATTTAAACCATTTCTCCCCATAGTCAAGTATTTATGTTGCAGCAGATATGGAATGTTATGAAACATCAAACTCTAACGTACCTACTTTAGTTTTAGTCCCATTAAATTTAAGTGCAAACTCTTTTGCCACTTATGGATGTCCTCTCTGCATCGTTTGACAAAAAATTAGACAACCTACCTTATGAAAATATTCCCTGAACAATGGTTCAGAGTTAATGAGTTGTATATAATTTTTTTTCGGTCCTCACAATCTCTCCTCCCTTATGGGTTGTCTTGTTTTGATGAATATCCATAATCATTGCTTGAAGAACCATTTCTATAAATTCTTATGCCAGTTGGTGTGTGAATACAAGGTAAAAAAGAATTTTAGGGTTTAACGACATAGATACTTACCTGGAGTACACCTTGTATAAAAGATTATACACATCAATGGTATGAAATAGAGAAAATTTCAAAAGGGAGGATAAGAGGGACAACCACTGATATTTGTAGTAAAATGAAGACAAGTGAAATTTCTTTGCTAAAAAAGGCTTTCAAAAACACTAGTATAAGTTTGCAACACCAATATAGTATGAAATTTTATCTTGATTATATAAAGGATTAACCATATTCCTCATGCTTGATAGGGATATCATACATATGGTTAATAATAGGTTTCAAATTGATGCATGAAACAAGGGTTTTTCCAGTCTAGAAATAGAGGATTTGCAGCGCGATGGTGATGCAGAGTCAAATCAAGAAGTCCATAGTGCTGAGGTATCAGTGGGACAAATGGATTGTTTGTAGATGAAAATATAACGTAATATTAAGATAACAATCTTCACTGGTGGGAAGAGTTTAGAGCACCATAGAAGTGGGTTTGAGAGTTGGCAGAAAATGGGCTTGAAGAGTTCATAGTGCCAGTAATTTAAACAACATAAACTCCTATGTCAACCTTTGAACAACATGTAGATCATCAAGGAATTCTTTCTACACCTGGGTTTGATGCTGGTGCTTTGTGAACCTAAGATAGTCTATTTGAGAGGCATCTAAACTCAAACAATCTCCTTCATCTAATCTGCAACGCAAAGTTCAAATTCCAATAATGCACTTCAAGAAAACTGTTAGAGATTTCTGTGACATAATCCTTGAAAATCCAATTAGATGAAAGCACTAAAAACCACAAAATTCCCCTTGACACATTTCCAAGTTGAAATAATAAAAGATAAGTGCATGAGGTACTCATAATTACGATGCTAACTTTTAGGTGAGTTGTTAGCAAATACACCTGACCTCTGACTTGGTATCTAAACAGTTGGAAAATGACAAAAAGAAAACTTGTGTACAACTTGGAGGAGGGACATGTCATGGTGATAATGTGTAAGACCAAGAGTGTGACTTATAAGGACCATTATCCTTATCATGATGAATAATCTCATGACATAAAGACTCTAAACCAAATCCAAAACAATATTTTTCTTATAAAAACCAAAAAATGAGTTATGACATGAAAAATAACCCAAAACCTAAGACTTAAAAAACCCTATGAATAATAATAAAAAAAAAACCAAGATGTTTTTATCCCCTACAGTTTCTATGTGCTAACATATGGCTCCACAGGGGATAGAGACCTCTCTGTGAGGTTCCAAGAATATGCAATTCCAGTTCCATACCCATTGGACTAGGAGTCATTATTGAAAGAAAATAAAACTAGCTAAATATTGATATTTACAATGAAAAGAAGCCACTCATGGATTTTAGAAAACGTATCTCATTAGAAAATGCCCATTGAATGGGCCACCAGGAAATTCAACATCTTCCAAGTTCTGTAGCTTAAAAGTATTATTTTTCAAAACTTCAGAAATTTTAAAAGGACCAATCTACAAGGCTTTGAATTTACCACATTTTCAGTTATGTTGCCTTTGTGCATCCCATTTGAGTACCAGGTCTCCAAGCTGGAAATATTCTTTCTTCACCTTCTTATCAAAATGTTCTTTGATTTTCTGTTGATGGACTTGTGCTTTATCAAAAAGTTGTTCCTTGGTTTGTTGTACTTCCAAAAGTTGATGCATCCTCCTAATCATGTCATCTAGTTCCCCTTCTTGATATTGAAGAAACTTTGCCACATCTAAAGCTAGTTGAGTAGGAAAAACAAATTCAGTTCCATAGACCAACTGAAATGGAGTAGTTCCAATTGATCTCTTGGTGGTTACTCTGTCTGACTATAGATGATATTAACTAATATTTTGTTGTAGGATTTTGATAAGACATTAACCTGAGGGTAATATGAAGTAGAGTGAATAATTTGAATACCAAATTTTTCACAAAACTTTACTAGAGGATCAACTTTAAAAGTTGCAACATTATTAGTAATGATTTTTTTAAGACAACCAAACCTTGATAGAATGTCTTCCAGGAAGTCAATGACTACTTTATGTGTTACATTTCTAATGGGAATGGATTCTGTCAACTTGGTGAAGTAATCAATATCATAATCCAACAATGTTGACCACTTGAGGCTGGATGAATTTCTCCAATGAAGTCTAATCCCCAGTATTGAAAGGGGCCAGATACCACTATGGGCTTCAGATGAAAATATTTGAGTCGCTTTTTTCCTGAGAATTTTTTAAATTTATCACAAGTTCTGATCTTTGCACACACATAAGTGAATAATCTAGGCCATAAGTACCCAGATCTAAGTATCTTGTATGTTGTAGTCCTCCAAAAATGATGGCCTCCATATAGACTCTTATGAAAATCGGTCATAGCTTGTTTTACCTCTTATGGATCGAAACATCTTAAAAGGACCCCTACAAGATCTTTCCAATACAAAACATGATCAACAATGCAATACATGACTTCTTTAAGCTTCAAATCCCTCACTTTGGTCTTCTCAAGTCTAGTAAGAGGATGCAAAATTTTAAAGAAATATATGAGGTTCTTGTACCAACTACATTCTATCAACTTTCAGATGATTTTCAAGTTGTTGTTGGGAATATCAGTTACCTGATTTACATAATTAACATTCATGAACTTTATTCTTAGTGCCTTACTATTTGATTATGATAAGAATCTATATAAATCTTTACGTTTCACCATATTGGTGGGTTTCATCTCAATATCAAACTCCAAAATCTTAGCAATCCACTTACTTCTTTTCCCATCTATATCAAGCTAAATCAAGATTTATTTTATAGAGATTAAAGGAACATAAGCAATAATTTTGGAGTGAAGAATATATACTCTGAAATATTTGACTTCTTTGACTTAAGCATAATCTTGTTTCTCCATGATGTCATATCTGACTTCATCATCTCTCAAGGACCTACTAAAAAAGGAAATAGGCTGCTCTATTCCATCTGAATTCTTCTGAAGAAGAACAACAACTAGTGTATCATTTGAGGTAAAAGAAAAAAAGAAAAAAAATGTTTTGAATAGTTAGGACTGATAAGGAACAAGTGCATCAGTCAATGCTTTCTTTATTTTCTCAAATGAATTCCTAGATTCTAGTGTCCATCTTACTTCATTCCCTTTTCTTAATATGGATGTGATAAATTTGACCAACTCAACAAAATTAGATATAAATATTCTCTTGAAGTTTATCTTACCTAGGAAGGAATGAAATTCTTTCTTAGACCTTGGAAGAGAAAGAGTTTTGATAGCCTCTACTCTACTTGGGTCAATTTTTACTCCTTCAGCTGAGACAATATGTCCTAGCAGCTTACCTTCCTTCATGGAAAAAAGAGACTTATTGGGATGAAGTGACAACCCATATTTCCTTCATTTCAGGAACACCTTCTCCAAATGATGCTAATTCTCTTGATCAGACTTTGAAAACACTATGATATCATCCAAGTAGATAAACTCAAAATTACATTTTTCTCCAATGAATGCAATGCCCATTTCACATTGGAAAGTTGCCCTTGCATTCATGAGACCAAAATGCATCTTGGCATACATGAATGTACCCCAAGGAGTGGTAAATGTTGTCTTCTGGTAATACACAAATCTTATTGTAGCTTGAAAATCCATCAATCATTGACATCCTTACTGATCTTGTCACCCTTTGAAAGATATGATCCATTTTAGGTAAGGGGTAATTGTATTTTCTGGAACACCTTCTTAAATTTCTAAAATCAACACAAAGTTTGATCTCACCATTCTTTTTTCTGATAGGGAATAGATTATGTATCTAATCATAAAACCTCAAAGGTATAATGATTTGGGCATCAAGCAATTTTTTGACCTCTTTCTCCATAATAGGCAGTAACATAGGATTGATCTGCCTTAGTTTTTTTTCTAAAAGGTTTGGTATCATCCTTCAATGGTATTTAATGCTCAATAATGATTGTATCATAAGTTTCCAAATCCTCATACTTACATGAAAATACATCAACAAATTCTTTCAATAGTTTGATATATTCAACTCTTTGATTTTCGGACAAACTACTGGACAATTTGACATATTTGGGTTCCTCTTCAGTACCTAGATTACACTCTGTCAGATCATCATTTTCACTTGAATCCCTCACTTTAACAACCACATCATTTTTATCAAATAACCTCTCCAAGGGAAGTAATCCATTAGGAATATGATTACTAGGAAACTGAACAATTTTGTGGTCTGCAATTTTGTTTAGAAATTTATCAGCATGCCAACTTTTATCATCATCCGAATCTTGGTCAATATGAAGAGAAACAAATTCATCTATTGTTTCCAGAAATAATTTTATTTCTTGATCATGTTCAAAAACATTCCAATGCTTGACATTATCAGGTATAGAAGGTCTATATTTCACCTCAACATCATACTTAGGTCTGGGAGGTAGTGAGATTTTAAAATTACTAGCATAAACAACTAAGGAATCAACCAATGTATTATCCTCTATGGGAATAAAAGATATGTTGAAGGATAGGAAGAAATTTTCAATAAGGTACCATACCTCATTCCTATAATTTTTCAGTCTTGTATTCTTTTGTTGATAGATATTTTTTACTTGATGCAAATCAACTCTGCATCTCCAAAAATTGATAATTCTTCAATTTTCATGTCCTTTGCAGCTCTAAGCCCCAAAAGTAAGGATTCATATTATGCAATGTTGTTTGTAGTTTCAAATTACAATTTGAAGGAAAAGGTTATGACTTCTTGAGAAGGATAAATGAACATAACTCCAACACCAACACTATCTTTGGAAGATGCACCATCAAAATACATTTTC
This sequence comes from Picea mariana, assembly GCA_032191745.1. Lineage (NCBI taxonomy): Eukaryota > Viridiplantae > Streptophyta > Pinopsida > Pinales > Pinaceae > Picea > Picea mariana. The sequence continues at coordinate 13,400 of JASDQU010101813.1, forward strand.
CAAGTTTGAGCACCTTGTCTGGATTTCTCACATGTTGTTAGTGATTTATTTTTAATTTCCAATGGTGAATGAGGAAAATTAGTAAGATGCAAAATGCTAGATCCTAAATCAGTATCAACAACATAGTTGAAATGGTTTGTGGGATTTCCTTCATCACTAATAATATATGAAAGTTGTGCTTATTTATACAACCTTCTATGTTCTCCCCCAAATAATGGTATAGTAGCATAAGAAAGATCCATTTGCAATGTCCCTCCTAACCTTTTAATCGATGATCTGGATAATTAACACCCCAAACTTGGGAGGAACATCTACAACTACGATATCCATAACTATGATATTCATAGGTAATTGAAAGAGAGTAACAACCAAATCTTTAATAACCCCAAGGAATTTTACTTTTCTTGAGTCAAAGGAATACAAATCATGATATGCTTTAGTAATTTCCAGAACCAATTCATCCATGAAAGCCTTGGGAATTAATTTATGGGATTCACCCAAGCCCATAAGGAAATTGTGTAATATTTTATCATGCATATTCAAAGAGGTGTAAAAGGGAGGAAATGAGTCATCTTTGTGTTGGACACACCTACCACACTTAGAGGGGGGGGGTGAATGAGTGTGGGGCTCTTTT
>JASDQU010101813.1:14133-50435 GCA_032191745.1 Picea mariana
CATCAAGGGAATCATATAAATCAATTACTTGACATCAACCAATGACATCAATCAAACCAAACCATTTACATCAATGACATATGATCCAACAATCTCCCAAGTAATCAAACCATTGGCATCAATGACAAACCATTGGCATCAATGACAACATGATCCAACACTTTGTCTTCTACTAGTGGCCCCAATGTAACTGTAGGTTTCTCATCCTGCAAGTTAACTCAGTCTGTTGAATTGGAAGTGTTAGCGCTAGAAGTTGTTCCTAGACTTCCATAGCAACAAGTCTAGCACATATTATTTTAGAATACTCAATAAGGTTATTGATGCAGGAGCATCACCATCAATCATTAAGGAATCCATGTGGAAGACAATGCAACACCAACGTGTGCATTTCAAATCGGCTTACATCCCAAGGAGGGCACGTCATTTTGATGTTTTGGAAATATTATGTTAAATATATTTTAATGTTTTGAGACAATAGCAATCACCTAAGGCCTTCAAAGTTGTAATCACCTTAATTATTGGATAATATTGTACATATGTTGAGCATTAGCTCATATCTGATTCTAATGGCCATTTATTGTCATAAGGCCTTAGTAGATAAGTGTCTTAAATTATGATAGGATAACATTGAAGTAGTCGATAGGAAGGCTCGAGAAGCCCCTCTGTGTATAAATATATGTATCTGATGTCCAAATGAGGCTGCTGGTTATTATCTGAGAGAGATGTTGAAGATTATGATGAATTGCATAGAGTTGTATCAACTCATGTACATACTTGATTGAAGGAATACAAATAGAGAGGTTTGATTTTGAATGTATGGTGTTCTTTGTTATTGAGTCCATTGAATGTATGTGATATTTATTTCTTATTTATCTGTTTATGTGTCTTTTATGTATTGATATTCTTTTCATGGTTAAGTGTAGAAATATTTGATGTTCTTGTAAGTTTCAATTGTTTCTATTTGTAGATTCCTGGTGCAAGGAGTGCATAGTTCCCACAAGGAGTGTGTGGGATGAGTTGAGATAGACTCAGAATCTCAGAAGAGATAACATGAATTTATAGTTGAAGTGAAAGAAGTGCATCTGTTTCTCATAGGAGAGAAGTGTTCAATGAAGACCCGTGCAAGGTGTGCATCGGGAAAACAATTCACTTAAGTGTTGCATAATTCTCAGAGGAGATAAGTACCAGAAGTGTATAAAGAGATATTTTTTCAAAAATATCTAAGTCCAAAAAATTCTCGGAAGTTAAAGGCTACAAGGAGTGTACCAAAGGTTCAGGACCCCTCAAGGACTTATAGCATAGGAAGGATAGCACTATAATCCTTTAGGAGGGGAGAGTTTCTTGTTCCAAGTATTGAGCAGATGATATCCATTCGGGAGAGCCTAGGGGTTATCATCACCATATGATATGGTGGAGTAGCATGGGGTTTATTCCCATGAAATTGGCATGACTTCACGATCGAGAGAAGTCATAGATCAACCTCAAAGGAGACATTTCTGAGAGAACATCTCCAACAGATGAGATCCATTCAAGGTTAGTAAGAGATCTGATAGCCAAGAGATCTGAAGAAACTACGTGAAGGATAACCCTCAAAGTCCTTCGACATTCAATGAGTTTAGAGGATCAAAAGTGTGGAGAAAACAGGACCCCTGAAGTCCCAAAGGGTAGAGATAATTTCCACCGTTCGTTTCAAAGGACACCCAACATTAGATTGTTGAAGTTAGGACAATTAGGAGTCCAAAAGAACAACAAGAAGCAGAGTTCGATCTCTCGAAACTTTCAAAGTCTGTAGTTAATCTGAATCGTCACGCAAAGAGGGATACGTTGCAAAAGATTTGGAGGTCCGAAGAATCTGTAATCCGGAGGAAAGGAATGGAATAATGTTTCAAGATAACACTGTCGACATCCCTATACAAGGTGTTTCTACATTCAAGAGGTAGGAGAGTTTTTATAACTTATGCAGGAGCATCGTAAGCAGTCAAACGAGTGTGGAGGCGAAAGAAAACTGGAAAGCACAACACACATTTTTCTCACGATTTGAGATATTTTTGAAAACATTAAATGTAATGGTTAAAAGGAAGCGTACTCACATATTGTAAACAGATCATGAGCGATTGCTCTCATCTGTATAAAGTTAAGGAATTTATGCATAGTTAATGGAAATAGGTAGATTTAACTTCTAGATTAGACATCTTTAGAGCATAGGAGGGAAAACAAATATAGACACCCTCATTCTTGTATTCTTGTATCAATCAATATTGTATAATTAACACATTAGCAAGAGAAGGGAGAGTTGTAGCAGAGAATTGGAGAGAAGATCCCATGTACAAAAGTTCTGAATTAATATATGAAGCTTTGATTCATATTCATGGTGTTATGATGCTTTCTATGTATACATGGTGAATGGTATGCTTATGGTTGTTATCTCTCTCTGTTATACATTTTCTTTAATATTATGTGAATGTATGATTTCATGTTGAATGTTGAAGTCAGAGAGAGAGAGAGGAAATGAGTTTCAATTGTTTCTCATCCTTAGTGAGAAGTTCTTGCAAGGAGTGTAGTGAAGTGTCCACAAAGAGTTCATTGACAGTGGTTCAGAGTTTCATCTCTGAAAAGATCAGAAGGGATACTGTTGTTCTGATTCCAAAAGAAGTGTGGGAGTAGCACATAAGCCATGTAAGGTGTGCATAGGCTAGTCAAGACCTTAGAACTTGTCAACTAAGGTTGAGAGATTGCAGGACTACTGCTGCAGAGGGAGTGCACAGAGTTGAAAGATAAAATACCCAGGAGTATTTGAGCGGTTGTTGCAAGGAGTGCGAGTAGGGACCCTTTTGGAAGATTGAGTTTGTGAGGTAAGCTCAGGAGGGTTGAAACCTTTGAAGTAACCAAAGGAGGATGAAGGTCAAAGTAATCTAGCAGAAGTAAAGCTTGGAAGGAAGAACCTTGGTTCATTTCGTAGAAGTCGTCGAAAATGAGGAACGAGCGGTCAGAATTCTCCCAGGAGAACTTTTGAAGTCCAGAGGACTGTGAGATCCAGAGAAGATGCAAGGTGAATAAGGGAGAACGAACCCATCAGTTGGTATTAGGAATCAACATGGCCGTTAATTGTGACTTGCCACGAGTTGTCATATCATTTTGGGGTTCGGAAACATGAGAGGACAGTGGTTTGGGATCGAGAGTTTTGAACTCCCAATTCCCAGAAGTCCGAAATCACACCGACCATTGGATCGAAGGAAGGCTTATAGCCGTTGATCCTGTTGGAGGTACCATTTCAGAGATCGGGGATTCACAGGTTGGAAATTTGGGAGTCTTGCATTTGGATTCGCGAAGATGCGAAGTCCAAAGTTTTGATGAAGTGACACGACTCATGTGGAAGTCAACTTTTGGCTGACCTATCGGGTTTCAGCATTTCGGCATTTGGGAAGACGAGGGGTAAGGGATTCTTTGTTTTGAGATTTACGAGAACTTTTCTCATCATTAGTGATCTTTTTCCCTCAACAAAGAATAGGGTATGCAAGGTAATCGTGGACAGTGGTAGCACAAAAAATGTCATTTCTATAGAGATGGTAGAAAAGCTGGAGCTAGAGACCATTGTACATCCAATCCCATACAGAGTTTCATGGCTACAAAAAGGACATCAGGTAAATGTCACTAAATAGTGTTTAGTTGAATTTAAAACAGGAGGATATAAGGATGAAGTATTGTGTGATGTCATTCCCATGGATGTTTTTCATCTATTACTGGGTAGACCGTGGCAATATGATAGGAATGTGGTTCATGATGAGAGAAAGAAAACATACAACCTAGAGAAGAATGGAAGGACTCACATGTTGTTGCCAATTAAAGATAAAGAAATGAAACCAAAGGTAAGCAACACTGTACTTCTCATGAGTGGGAAGGAACTTCTTAATGAGGTTAAGAAGAAGGAACACACACAATTTATTGTGGTCAGGAAGCCTAGGATTTTTTTGACCAGTACAAGGGTAGATGATTTGCTAGAGAAAATCCAATAGCTACTGGAAGAGTTCACTGATATAGTAGTGGACGAACTACCTCGTTCGTTGCCACCTATCAGAAGTATAAGTCATCACATTGATCTTATACCTGGAGCTAGTTTACCAAACAAATCCTCGTACAGATTGACGCCACATGAAAATGAAGAGGTCAAGAGGCAAGTCCAAGACTTAATGGACAAAGGATTGGTTAGGGAAAGATTGAGTCCATGCACTGTTCAAACAGTGCTCAACCCAAAGAAATATGGAGGTTGGAGGATGTGTACAGACTCAAGGGCGATCAATAAGATTACCTTCAGATATAGATTCCCATTACCAAGGATGGATGATTTGATGTATTGCTTGAGTGGAGCAAGATTTTTTTCAAAGATTGATTTGAAAAGCGGATATCATCAAATTCGAATGAGATAAGGTGACGAATGGAAAACAACATTCAAGATGAATGAAGGGCTGTATGAATGGATTGTTATGCCATTTGGCTTAACAAATGCGCCTAGTACTTTCATGAGGTTGATGACTGAAGTCCTGAAAGAGTTTATCGGGAAATTCATCATTGTATATCTTGATGATATATTGATTTTTAGCAAAACAGAAGTAGAGAATTTAAAGCATTTAGCTACAGTGATGAGGAGATTACAACAAGAGAAGTTGTTGATAAATATGAAGAAATCAACATTTATGAGGACATAACTCATTTATTTGGGTTTTGTTATCTCTGTAGATAAGATGAAAATGGATTCGGAAAAGGTGGATGCAATCAAGAATTGTCCATCACCAAAAAGTGTGTTTGAAGTTCGAAGCTTCCATGGATTAGCTAGTTTTTATAGGAAATTCATCCAAAATTTTAGCGGAATTAGCACACTGATGAAGGATACGGTGAAGAAAAGACATAAATCTTTTCACTGGATAGAAGAAGCAGAGAAGAGTTTCAACTTGCTGAAGAAAAGGATCACTGAGAAACCAATTTTTGTTTTTCCGAACTTTAGCAAGACATTTCAGGTCAAGTGTGATGTGAGTGGACATGCAATTGGAGTGGTCTTGAGCCAAAACAACAGGCTGGTTGCATACTTCAGTGAAAAACTGAATGAAGCGAAGGTTAAGTACTCCACATATGTCAAGGAATTTTATGCGGTCATACAAGCACTGAAAAAGTGGAGACATTATTTGGTACATAAAGAGTTTTTTTTGTACAACGACAATCATGCTTTTCAATTTGTGACTCAACAGGAGAAGTTGAACCAAAAGCATGGAAAATGGGTTGAATATATGCATAATTTTACTTTTGTAATTAAGCATATTTCTGGTACTACTAAGAAAGTTGTTGATTCTTTGAGTAGGAAATGTTTTCTTATGCAGGAATTCAGAGTCAAAACTTTGGGTTTTGATAACCTCAAAGAAATGTACAGAGATGACCCAGATTTTAAGGAAGCGTATGAGGTGTCTGAGAATCCAATTCTCAAGGACAAAATCCAATGGAATGAATATATGATCCAGGATGGATTATTATTCAGGGGCAATCAACTATGTATTCCAAAATGCTCCATGAGGGAGAATCTACTGAAGGAAAAACATAGTGGAGGATTGGCCGGACAATTTGGTCATGATAAGACATGCTCGAAATTAAATGTCTCATATTTTTGGCCAGGAATGAGGACATATGTCAAAATATTTGTGTACAAATGTAGAATTTGTCAGCACACAAAAGCAAGAAGGCAAAACATAGGGTTATACCAGCCATTACCCATACCAGAGAGGCCGTGGGATTTAGTGAGCATGGATTTTGTATTGGGACTACCAAGAATGCAAAGAGGTTGTGATTCAATCTTTGTGGTGGTAGACAGATTTTACAAAATTGCACTTTTCATACCATTCGTGAAAACTAGTGATGAAACTCATATTGCGAACATGTTTTTCAAGGAAGTTGTCAGACTTCAAGACTTGCCAAGGAGTATAGTTTCTGATCGGGATACCAAGTTCGTGGGACATTTCTAGAGGACTTTATGGAAGAAGTTGGGGACAAATTTGTCCTTTAGCTCAGCTTATCATCCTCAAACGGATGGAGAAACAGAAGTTGTAAACATAAGCTTGGGAGATTTACTAAGGAGCCTAGTGACTGAACACCACAGTCAGTGGGATCATATTCTACCACAGGAAAAATTTGCTTACAATGATTCAATCAATAGAAGCACAGGGCAGAGTCCATTCCAAACTGTATATGGAATGTAGCCAAGGGGAGTTTATGAATTAAAATATATGGAACAAACTGAATTCAGAAGTGCTAGTGAAGAGGATTTTACAAAGGCAATGAAGGAGCTTCATGACCAAGTGAAGGAGTGATTGCATAATTCAAATCAGGAGTATAAGAGCAGAGCAAATAAACACAGGAGAGAAATTGAGTTTGAAGTTGGTGATCTGATTCTTGCACATCTGAGGAAGGAAAGGTTCCCAAGGGGAATATATAACAAACTAAATATGAAAAATATTGGACCATGCAGAGTCATGAGGAAATTTGGGGAAAACACATATGAGATTGAATTACCCGATGGGGTTGGAATTTCACCGATATTCAACATCTTAGATTTGTACCCTTACAAAGATGAAGAAGCAGGAGCAGAGGATGAACAGACAGAGGTTCAATGGACTAACCAAATGCCTATAGCTAAAAATCCACAGATGGAAAGCATACTTGACAAGAGAATCAACAAGAGGACCAGGAGAAAAGAGTATTTTGAATACTTGGTCAAGTGGAAGGGACATCCAGTTGAAGATGTCGGCTGGGAAGATGAAGCAGAAATTCAGAATCATGGGCAACCCGTGCAAGAACTCATGAATAGGAGTTCATGAAAATTTTCAAGCAAGGGAGTATGATGCAGGAGAAACGTAAATAGTCAAGCGAGCGTGGAGGCGAAAGACAACTGGAAATCACAACACACATTTTTCTCATGATTTGAGATATTTTTGAAAACATTAAATGTAATGGTTAAAAGGAAGTGTAATTGAACATTGTAATCAGATCATGAGTGATTTCTCTCATCTGTAGAAAGTTAAGGCATTTATGCACAGTTAATGGAAGTAGGTAGATTTAAATTCTAGATTAGACAACTTTAGAGCATAGGAGGGAAAATGGATATAGACACCCTCATTCTTGTATTCTTGTATCAATCAATATTGTATCATTAACACATTAGCAAGAGAAGGGAGAGTTGTAGCAGAGAGTTGGAGAGAAGAGCCCATGTACAAAAGTTTTGAATTAATATATGAAGCTTTGATTCAGATTCATGGTGTTATGATGCTTTCTGTGTATACATGCTAAATGGTATGCTTATGGTTGTTATTTCTCTCAATTATGCATTTGCTTTAATATTGTGTGAATGTATTATTTCATGTTGAATGTTGAAGTCTGAGAGAGAGAGGAAATGAGTTTCAATTATTTCTCATCTTGAGTGAGAAGTTCCTGCAAGGAGTGCAGTGAAGCGTCTGCAAAGAGTGCATTGACGATTGTTTAGAGTTTCATCTCTGAAAAGATCAGAAGGGATAGTGTTGTTCTCCTTCCAGCATAAGTGCAAGAGTAGCACAGAAGCCGTGCAAGGTGTGCGCAGGCCGGTCAAGACCTTAGAACTTGTCAACTAAGGTTGAGATATTGAAGGACTACTATTGCAGAGGGAGTGTACAGAGTCGAAAGATCAAATACCCAGGAGTATTTGAGCGGTTGTCGCAAGGAGTGCGAGCAGGGACCCTTTTGGACGATTGAGTTTGTGAGGTAAGATCAGGAGGGTTGACACCTTTGAAGTAGCCAAAGGAGGATGAAGGTCGAAGTCATCTAGCAGAAGTAAATCTTGGAAGGAAGAACCTTGGTTCATTTTCATAGAATTCGTCGAAAAGGAGGAACGAGCGGTCAAAATTCTCCCAGGAGAACTTCTGAAGTCGCGAGGACCGTGAGATCCAGAGAAGCTGCAAGGTGGATAAGGGTGGACGAACCCATCAGCTGGTATTAGGAATCAACATGGTCGTTGATCGTGACCTGTCATGAGCCATTAGATCATTTCAGGGTTTGAAAACCTAAGAGGACAGTGGTTTGGGATCGAGAGTTTTGAACTCCCTATTCCCAGAAGTCCAAAATCATGTCGACCGTTGGATCGAAGGAAGGCTTATAGTCGTTGATCCTGTTGGAGGTACCATTTTGGAGATCGGGGATTCGTAGGTTAGAAAGTTGGGAGTCTTGCGTTTGGATTCGCGAAGACGTGAAGTCCAAAATTCCGATAAAGTGACACGACTCATGTGGAAGTCAAATTTTGGCTGACCTATCGGGTTTCGACATTTTGACATTTGGGAAGACGAGCAGTTTTGAGTACATTTTTATGCTTCCTTTTTACTCTATAAACTACACTTTTGCCTCTATATCCATCCATTTTGCCTTCATTTCATTCCATATTTTTCATAAAACAACTTATGCAAGGTATATTTATCATTCTTTAGCTTAGAATTGAGTTTTCTAAATTTTGGCATTAAAATTAAAAATTTATCAGAAATTACAGGATTTGACTAAATCTCGTAATTGCTCCTAGGTTCGTGTACTTGCAGGACACCTGGGAGAAATCTAAGACTTGGGTAATAATCCATGATGTACAAGTATGGATAATGAGCTATCATCTTCGATATATGAGCCTTCCAGGTGTCTGGTCAACGCTGGTCAAATAGGGCCACTTCAGTAGAAAATACCTTGTTTTAGCCTTAAATCATGGACAATTTTGGATTTTCGTGGGATTTGGTCATATATTATGGATCTGAAGGGGTCATTCGACCTTCCTAGAATATATTATGGATCTGATCATGATATTTAGGAGATTTATTAGCATTTTTAGTTTTAAAACTCTTGTATAAATACTCTAAAGCATAGACTAGTATGACAACCTTGAATGTGAATGAAGAAACTTTGGAATTTGCAATCTTGAGATCAGTTTTGCGTTTTGTTCTTAATAATGCCTATGATATGATGATGTGAATGCTGTTGGATATCTTTCTTAGCTGAGACAACTCATGTGTACAAGTGAAGCATTGGAGGTCCCCCTTTGCCAAACTAGTACACTCTTTCTTTATGTTCTTTTCAAGTAATCTTTGATACATGTTTTATATTAGATCTTGTTGTAGATGAGTTTTATTGATATCTTGCTGTAGTTAGATGAATTCCATAGATAGGTCATATGCTTAATGTTTCAAAGCCTTACTCATATTGTGAATGATTTCTTGAATAAGAATTCAATGTGTGGTTTGCCTTCAAGCATTAAGATAATCATGAATGTTTTTTGAGTTATTTACGCTTTCAGTACTTTTGATTTAAATTTATGATAGTTTCTAATGAATGAAAGAAGACAATGAATGCATCTCTTGAATAAGATTTTTGTCCTTCTAGCATTTGATAAGTCTTAGAACTAGTTCTAACATCTCTTGAATGCTTACTRTTGATACTCTTTAGGAAAACAATTGCTAATTACTGTTATGAGATCTATGAATAGGACTTCTGAACAAAAKCTTAGCATCTCTTCCATATTCATCCCTTAGAATAGGTTTTGGGTTATTCCCATTAAAAAATAAAAGTTATCTCTAAATCCATATATTTTGGKTGTGCCTCTAAGTCGTACAAACATCGGATTGACAATCATTTRCACTCTAATTTACATCAGTAGATTGGAGCCTAACATTTTGGCGTCATTGCTGGGGAGACACATTTAGAGATAGGATTAAAAAAAAACATATATACATAAAATAAAAAAAACACAACATAGAATTAATTTTAAGTTATGTTTCTTTATGTCTAAACTTAGGGATTATAAAGGCATATTTTTAAAACAAAATCCCCCAAAAACTAATCAACCATCTATAGGAGTAGGAACATCTACAACTGAAAAATACGAATCTACTACACCAACTGCTGGAAAAATCACTTTGGAAGAATTAGAGGAAAAACAACATTCAGGACAAAGGTTAAATCTCATAGAAAGACAAGTTCTATTGGCTCATGAAGTAAAAAAGAAACAAATACAATCAGAAATATCTTCTGTAGGAAAGAAAAAGGAAAAGCAAACTATTTTTGAACAAATAAGACAACCTCTTTTTCCAACAGAAATATCTGACTATACAATAGAAAACTTCTTTGCAATGTCAGAAGTTGATAGACAAGAAAGGGAGAGAATGGAAAGGGAATTAGAAAGGAAAAGAAATGAAGAAAGAGGAAGGAAAGAATGAGAGTATAGAGAATCACATCGAGAAGAGACATGAGGAGGAGGAAATGATGAAGAGGAGGAAGAAGAATATACTACATTTGAATTTCCTATAGTTGATACACCAACTCTTTTAGGAGATGCCATAAAAATGAAGAATATTCCTTCCTCTATTCTTCCAAATTTCCTTGGCTTGTCTATTGAAGACCTTGATGCTTTCATGTTTGAATTTGACATCGTTTGTCGAACATATGGATATACCAATGATGCTCAAAAACTTCATTTATTTCCTGCAACTTTGAAAGGATATGCATTAAAATGGTTCATGGTGTTGGGAGAAGCAACCATAGTATACTGGGATGACATGAAAAATAAATTTATTGCTAAATATCAACCCTATTGTAAGTCCAAAGACTCTAAAGAAGATATCTTTAAAATGTCTCAAAGTGAAGATGAAAGCTTAGAAGAATATCTAGAAAAATTTCTCTATAATATGCACAAATCTAAGCAATCTAATGTTCCTTTGGATGTCATTCGTACTATCTTTTTGAAGGGAATTTCAGATGAAAATTTGGATTCTCTTAATTTAATGGGGGAAGGGGATATTTCTCACCTTCCTTTCCCAAAAATTGCTGAATTATGTAAGAAATATTCAAGGGGAAAAGCTAAAAGAGGATGAGGACAAAGAGATACTGTGACAAAGGCAACTAAATCAATTTCCAATGGTCTTACTAAATCAGAATTAGGGAATCTATTTGAGAACTTTAAAACTGATATTATGAACACATTTGGTTCACAAATTGACACATTGAAAGATAAAAATAAGCAAGAGGAACAAGATCAAGTATTATCCATCTATTGTCCTAAATGTAGAAAAAAACATGCACCGAGAGATTCTTGTAGACAAAATTCAAGTCTGTGGATTATGTATAGATAACCATGCCACTGATGAATGTCAAAGGTTAAAAGAATTACATGCTACTCACATAGAATAAGGACAAGGAATGTAATCTCTTTATTACTTAGCACCAAGGAAGCCTTGGTAGCCACGTTTCACAGGTATGTCTCAAAATTTTTCTCCTCAATTCTCTCAACAATTTCCTCAGAATTTTCAAAATCCTATTCAAAATTCATGGAATGCACCCATGCCTTGGAAAACTTGGCCTCCTCAGCAGAGCTAAAACCAACCTCCTCAAGGTTGGTGAGGGTATGCTCAATGAAATCATCCATACCAACAACCATACCAATAGCCATACCAACAGCCATATCAACATCCATACCAACCTTTTCCTTATCAACAGTTCTAGCAGAATCAAAAACAAAATTCATATTTTCAGTTATCACAACCTACACCACAACATCTCCAGTTACCATCTAACCAACCTACACCCAGAAAAACTCAATTACCATCCCAACCAATCTCCAATCCTAATAATAAAGTGGAAAAACCCATGTATAACATTGATGAAGGACGATCATACTCAATCCTTCCTCTTCAAAATATCCACTTAAGGTCTGGGTAAGTTCTACCAAAGGATTCTCCTGTTATCATAGAAAAACAAATTGAAAAAGAGGAGATTCCTAGCACAAAAAAGCTACCAATAGAAAATCAAATCCATANAATCTCCAATCCTAATAATAAAGTGGAAAAACCCATGTATAACATTGATGAAGGACGATCATACTCAATCCTTCCTCTTCAAAATATCCACTTAAGGTATGGGTAAGTTCTACCAAAGGATTCTCCTGTTATCATAGAAAAACAAATCGAAAAAGAGGAGATTCCTAGCACAAAAAAGCTACCAATAGAAAATCAAATCCATAAGAGTAAAACATCAAATATCCAAACACCTCCTTTTCCAGAAAGGTTGGTTAAAGAGAAATTACCAATCTCTCTTCCTGAGTTTGATGTCTTAGATGAATTAAGAAATGTCTGTGTGAAAATTCCTTTATTGCAAGCTATTAAGGATATCCCAATATATACAAAAGCAATTAAGGAATTATGTTCAAAGAAAATTAACAAAATAAGGAAATATCCACCAACAATTCATGTAATTGGAAATCTAGCATGCCTAATGTCAAATACCATTTCAATCGAAAAATATGTTGACTCGGGAATTCCAATGGTAACCATAACAATCAACAATTTTTCAATCTCTAAAGCATTAATTGACTTAGGAGCAGCTATCAATGTGATGACATTAGAAACAATGAGATATTTGAATCTGCAAAATCTTCGACCAACCACGACGGTCCTAGAATTAGCTAATAGATCTAAAGTAGTTCCTGAAGGTATACTTGAAGATATCATAGTTTCTTTGGATTCTTGGGAGTATCCAGTAGATTTCTTGGTCCTTCAACCAAAATCTAATCTAGGAGGCCATCCATTGATCTTTGGAAGACCTTGGTTGGCCACAACAGATGCTTTCATCGGTTGTAGAACAGGGAATATGATTATCTCACATGGAACTGAAAGGAAACAAATCACACTTTATCCTCCTGCTCAAAAACCTTTTGTAATAGATCAATTACCTTGGCTTGATGAAACAAAGAAACAACAAGAAGAAGTAATTCAACCTATATTAAGTATTAATCAAGCCTTTGATTTTAGGGAGGAAAATAATGAAGATCTATTAGACTATTTCATTTTTAAACCAGATATCTCAGCAGAATTAAGAGACACAAAATACATTGCTGCAGATGAGATCTTAGGACAAACTTTTCAAGAAAATTGCACAATTCATTCTTTAGAGTCAGCATTTAATGACATTTTTCTAGTTATCTCTATGGCAAATACTCAAAGAAAGATAATTGAAATTAGTCCTGGGAAATACTTGAATATTGGCACAAACTTTGAACCATCCCAAGAAGAACAATTGATTGCACTAATGAAGAAATATCATAAAGCATTTGCTTGGGAATATACTGATATGCAGAGGATTCATTCTGAAACAAGCACTCATCATATCTACACAGATGATAACATAAGACCACTCAGACAACCACAATGAAGAATGAATCCAATATTGAAATATGTAGTCAAAGAAGAATTACAAAAATTATTAAAGGTAGGATTCATCTACCATATCTCTGACAGTCAATGGGTTTCTCCATTACTTGTTGTACCTAAGAAAAATGGGAAATGGAGAATTTGTGTAGACTATTAGATTCACTAGCTGGCAAAAAATATTTTTCCTTCCTAGATGGATTTAGTGGTTATAACCAAATCAATATAGCATTAGAGGATCAGGAAAAAACTACTTTTACATGCCCTTGGGGTACATATGCTTATAAGGTATTACCTTTTGGTTTATGTAATGCTCCAACTACTTTTCAAAGAGTAGTCCTGGCCATTTTTACTGATTTAGTACATGAATGTGTAGAGGTATATATGGATGATTTCTCTGTGCATGGTGATTCTTTTGACAAATCCTTGAAAAACTTGGAAAAAGTCCTAATAAGATGCATAGAAACAAATTTGTCTGTTAGCGATGAAAAATGTTTTATGATGTTAACTGAAGGAGTAGTATTGAGTCATCATATTTCATCATCAGGAATAATAGTGGATCCTGCAAAAATACAAATCATTGTAAATCTACCGGAACCAATCAGCCAAAAAGATGTGAGAAGTTTTCTTGGATATGCAGGCTATTACCGAAGATTCATTGAAAATTTTAGTAAAATAGCTTTTCCATTATTCAAATTACTTTCAAAAGATATACATTTTCATTGGAATACTAATTCTCAAAATGCCTTTCAGAAGCTCAAAGACAAGCTATCAACATCACCTATATTAAGAGGGCCTAATTGGGATTTTCCATTTCACATCTCTACAGATGCATCAGATACTGCAATAGGGGCATCATTGGGTCGAAAGGAAAATCTTATGACTTATGCTATTTACTTCATTATAAAAAATCTAACCCCTGCAGAGTTGAATTACACAGTCACAGAGAAAGAAATGTTGGCAGTAGTACATGCTGTGAATAAATTTCATCACTACATCACTGGTTATGAAGTCTTTATCCATACAGATCATTCTTCCATAAAATATCTCATGAACAAACCTATTACTAATGACAGGATAACAAGATGGTTGTTATTGATGCAGTAATTCAACATCACAGTCTTGAATAGACCTGGAAAGGAAAATCAAGTAGCTGATTTCCTATCTTGATTAAAAACCTCTGGTGAGATTGTTCCTGTCTCAGATAATTTTCCGGATGAGCACCTATTTGCAATTTCAGTTATAACTCCTTGGTATGCTGATATAGCCAACTATTTATCATCAGGGATGTTACCTCCATCTCTCACATCCAAAGAAAAGAAAAAGATAATTAAACAAAGTGCTAGATACACATGGATTGATGGAGATCTCTTTTATACAGGATATGACCTCATAATTAGAAGATGTGTAAGAAAAGATGAGATTTTAGAAATACTAAAAGCTTTCCATGATGAACCTTGTGGTGGTCATTTTGCAGATAAGAGGACAGCATACAAAATACTCAATTTAGGGTATTATTGGCCATCCATATTCAAAGATTCTGATGCAGGAGCATCTCTCCATGCAGCCAGCCAACCACGTCAGCGCGCACTCATTCAGGGTTGAAAGGGACGCGCAGCCTCATTTTGAATTTTGAATTCAATGTAAATTAATGCCTTAGGCTGGTGAGCCATGAATGCCATGCCTTTTCTCAGGCTGTAGATAAGATAGGCATTTATTATAGATTGGATGAGATCTAGTTCTGGATAGAATACTAGACAACCATTGATTGTAAATTAGTTACAGTAGGTAATTCCTAGAGGGAAGCGCTCGATTTAGCCGCCTCATGTAAAAGAGATTTTGAGATCTCATTTGAGGGAGAATTGAGAAGTAGAGGCATGTAGATCAGAAGAGAGAGCCGAGATAGAGCTTGAGGAACACCTTGTAAAATATACAGGCATTTTCCATTATTAATACAGAGTAGTTTTTCCTGCATTTTCTGTCATTATGTGCATGTGTGTGTGTGTGTTCATTATGTGTTGCATTTGTGCATTATGATTATGCCATTGTAGGGAGTGTGTTTGATTTCAGGTTTGAGAAGTCTTTGAGGTTTCATGCCATGAGGGCGTGACAGAGTATTGAGACTCTGAATACCGGTGCATAGAGGAGGCACTTATGAACTCTGAGGAGTCAGACAGAGACGTGATGAGGCACAAGACTGAAGTCATCACCTAGCAAGGAGGAAGACTTTTGGGGTTACTGAACACCTCAATAGTCAAGGCAGTGTAGCTGAGACACTGTTGTGGACAGAACCTTTACTGGGAGTTTTGTAGGAGCTCTACCAAGAGGGTATTGAGCGTGTGTACAAAAGTGCACAGAGGAAAGAAATCTGTTGTGAGTTTAGAAAGACCAGAATTCTGTGAGGATTCTGAGGGGCTCCGGCTGGAGGACGTCAAGCGAAGGGTGCAAGGGAACAGGAGAAAGTATAACTGTTGGGTGTTCTGTGGCAGAGATACTCCGCCAGGAGGGCGTTGAGAGGGTGCGCAGATAGCCCAGGAGGAAGGGACTCTTTGAGTTCTGTCATCTGAAGGAAGGTCCAGTGAGGGAACTTTCATTGGGTTACTGAATACCCAGAGAACTCAACAATAGATTGTTTGAGTTGGAAGACTGCCAGGAGGCATTGTATTCTCCATCTGCAGGAGAAAGAGAAAAAGAACTAAGTTTCTGTAGAGGTCGAAGCTACAGGATGGAAGCTCAAGAAGGGTAACGCTTTTACTCGTATCAGCGGGAATCACGTTGATGGTTCGTAGAGGAGAAGAAGCGTCAAGAGTCCAGAAGATCCAACACTTGGAGAGTGATTGGACGTCGAGGACAAGTAGTGCGTCAACCTTCCATTGAAGGAGTGGGTGAAATATCTGAAGGGGTCAGAGGGACCAAGCTCAGGAGGGATAGTTCCATCATAGCGAAATCGTGGAAAAAATCCAGGAGGAAGCTCGCACAGAAGAGAGCTTCAGAGTAGAGGAAATCCTCAAAGAGGAAAATCAACGGTCGAGATTCGCGGAGCAGAATCACGAAATCCCGCTAACCGTTCAATCATGGAGAAGCTGCGCGAGGTTTAGTCCTTTAGAGTAGGAGGTAATACCCAACGCCCATCGGGGTTCGACGTTCGGAGTCTGGCGAGGTAAGAGTTTATACGTTGCGAAATCGTGAGTCGCGATTTCTCGAAATTCATCGGTACCGTTGATCATGACAAGGACAGGTGGCACGAATCCGGAGAATCGGGGTTTCAGCATTCAGGATTTCCCAATGCAAGGAATTCGTGACAGTTGAAATCGCGATCCCGCGATTCCAGATCACACGAGCGAAGAAGTGACGTGGCATGTGGGACCGCGGTTGCTAGTGGAGTACAGGTGGAAGCACATCGGCATATCGGAGTTCGGGGTTCGGGGATTCATAGTGTAAGTGAATCACTATTTCATATCGGTCGATTTCCCGATAGGGAAGCCCCAACAGAACTGAGTGTTGACTCGTTGACCATCGGGATTCGGAGAAGTGAGAGACCCGACCTCGTGGGTGTTAACTTGCGAACGTGAGTTCCGATTTCCCGATTTGCGAAGGGGAGATCGCCGAAGGAGGATACTGTGGGTAACTCCCGAGGGGAGTTGGAAGAGTACTTCGACTCTTCGGGCCTATGTGAAGAAGGTCCTGGTGGGAGAGGGATGTGCGGCAGGACGTCCACTGCGTCAGATTCCAAGAAATATGTCCGAAGTTGTGATAGCTGCCAAAGGATGGGAAAGCCACTTCCAACCGATGAGATGCCTCTCAAACCACAAGTTCACATTGATCCATTTGAAAAATGGGCTCTTGATTTCATTGGTCCAATAAATCCACCATCAAAAGGGAAGCAATACATCTTAGTATGTATTGATTATGTTACAAAGTGGGTGGACGCCAAAGCATTAGTGAGAGCTACCGAACAGTCAGTGGTCAACTTCCTCTTTGAAGAAATATTTGTCAGATTTGGAGTACCCTGGGAGATTGTAACAGACCAAGGAGCACAATTTACTTCTAAAATGGTGAAAGACTTAGCAAGCAAATATCAGATCAAACATCGAAAATCTACACCCTATCATCCACAAGAAAATTGATAGGTGGAATCTACTAACAAAACTTTAGAAGCAATCATGACCAAGACAGTCCAAACACATAGAAAAGATTGGCCAGACAAGCTTCAAGAAGCATTATGGGCATACAAAATCACCTATAAAAACAATATTGGGTTCACTCCTTATCAGCTGGTCTATGGTAAGCAAGTTTTGTTACCTATAGAATTTCAAATTCATACTTTTAAACTAGTAGCTGATTTAGGAATAAATCTTTCCGAAGCACAAAAAGAGAGGATCATGCAATTAAATCAATTGGATGATATGAGACAGGAAGCAGTTGAACACAACACTTTGATACAACAACAAAGGGCACATTGGCATGATAAGTACATCAAGAAGAAACAATTCAAAGGAGAATGGGCTTTGTTATTTGATTCAAAATTCAAAGATTTCAAATCTAAATTTACAACTCATTGGCTTGGTTCATATGAGATTGCAGAAGTATATTACAATGGCTCTGTCAAACTACAAACAATAGATGATGAGGCAAGCTCATTCATAGTCAATGGACATAGGCTAAAGCTCTACAATAAACCTGTAAACAAGGAAGAATTTATGTAGCGGATATCTCAATAGAATGAGATGGAAGTGTTGGAGAGACAGAATCATGTGTCTCCTTCACATTCTCCTTAAAAAATAAAATATAGAAAATATATAAAAAAAATATATAAAAAAAAGAGAAAAAAAAAAGAAAAAAGAAAAAGGGAGTTTAGTTGTGAAAATCCACGAAACTGGCACAATATAAACTCGAATTTTGATTGGAAAACCAAGTAACATTGGCCAACCAAAATTCTTCATATATATATATATATATATATATATATATAATAATAATAATAATAATTTTCATTATTAACTTCTAGTTTCATTTTTGAGCTTCAAAAGTTTTTCAAATACTTATCTTTGAGACTTGAGGACAAGTCAATAAATAAGGCTGAGGGGGATAAGGTATATATTTTGAAAACCTTTCAAGCCTTCTACATATGACAGCATGCATTTAAAAAAGGAATTTCATCTAGTAGAGGGACCTGAGAAAAGTATCAATTCCATTCAGCAGAGGGACCTGAGAAAAATATCCATTCCATCTAGCAGAGGGACTTGAGAAAAGTATCCATTCCATCCAGCAGAGGGACCTGAGAAAAGTATCCATTCCATTCAGCAGAGGGACCTGAGGAAAGTATCAAATTCATTCAACAGAGGGACCTGAGAAAAATATCAATTTCATTCAGCAAGAGACCTAAGAAGAATATCAATTCCATTCAGCAGAGGGACCTGAGATACTAAGAAAAAGAAATACAAGAGGAAATTGAAGACTCACAACAACATTCCATCCAACTTTAGTCAGGCAAAACACAATGAGCAAACAAGTTAGTATATATTTTCCTTTTTAATGCTTTAAATTTGAGAAATTCTTCCTAAGCTAAGCAATGATAAATATCCTATCTTTCCTTTCCTCTACATCATCTTTTCATCACTCCATTTTCATATAACTCAAAGGAACCAATTTTGGTTTCCAAAGGAGTTATAAGGAAGGATCGGGTTTTAAATACAAACACATTGTTTTCTTTGCGCTGTAAAATGATCTGTTTCTGAAGACATAAGTTGCATACACAGACTGAATTGTTGTTCCATAGATTAAAGGTTGTTTGCATATACATTTAAAAATGGGTCATAAGAATAAGGTTTCATGCTTGATGAAGAGGTTGGTTACTCAAGGAAATGAATTAAGGAGTTATAAGTCAAGTGAACACATTTTCTAAAAAAAAAACCCATTTCTTATGATGATTGCAACGAGGAGGGAAAGTACAAAGGTACAAATACAACAACACCTTCAACTATGATCGTTGTACAACCCATTTTTAAAATGATAAAAACCCTTGTCTAAAGTCTCCTCCAACGATTTTTCTCCTTTCATAAAAGTGATATGACTCAAACGATTTTCATATTGTTGTGTCTCACTTGCACTCTCCCCAAACTTGAACCGCCGACGCACTCCTGTGTACACTTACCTCCATTTCAAATTGCATGCTTTGTTTCACCACACCAGCGCCATCCCAAATCCCTACGCTCTAGAAAATTGTTCCCTCTTATGCCTTTCTATCTCGAAATCTCTGATAAAAAATGAATTGTATGTTGACAATTTCACTATCAACATACAACATTCTCGTCATGTGGAAGAAAACGTGGAGGTTGAAGGAGATACGTGGTGAGCAAAGGCAAGAGAACGTATTCAAATAGGAGTTGGCCATTGAAGGTAACTTCGAACTCAAATAATTGAATAACTAAGTGTAAAATTCAACATCCTGTGGTACATTTTGAAAACAAGACAATTCATTTCTAGCAGAGGTCGACTGTAAGAAGGAAAATTGAGCTGGAATTCAACAAGAATCCTGAGATTTTTTTTTGAAATTACCAGGTATGCCCTTGCATAATTTTTTCTTTTTATGATTGAAGAACATAGAACATCTTAGGAATTTGAAAAATATGAGATTTCCTTTTCTTTTGAACAAAAAAATCTTATTGAAGACCATGCACAGAATTAAATCCAAAAAGAGTCTGCAAGTTTAAAAAATCTTGGTCAAAAGAATTGCAGGGTTGAAACTTTTAGACCTCCTTTCTATAAACAATGGAAATATTTTAGGGTCTTGCTCTTAAAACTTGGAAGTATGGTGTCTAGATGTGAACCAGGGAAGCTTGTTACATCAGAAATTCACAGGGATTGTATACAAATTTTGGAGCAAAAACAATGGATAGGTTTCTTTGATAAATTTGATGGATCTTGTGAAGAAGTTGCTTTAGAATTTGCTCACTCATTTGATGGGGAAAGGGATACTGTTGGAAACCTTACCATTAGGATCTCTAAAGATATCATTGCACATGTCACTGGACTTCCTCAAATAGGAGAACTATATTTCAAAACTAATCATTTCAAAGATAAATCATGGGCATCTTTTATTTCTAGATCAAGGGTAGCAACAGTAAATTGGAAGAAGGGAATTCCAAGGAGTTGGTTGATTCATCCTTGGGATGAATTAGCATATCTCATACAAAAATTTATAACTTGTGAGGGAAGATTTAACATCATCTACCTATATCACATTAAACTACTACAACACTTAAAAGGTGACTGTGAAATCAACATGCCTTATTTTCTATTGCAAAGCCTTTCTAAGATGGCTAAGGCTGTCCAAAAACAAGGAATGAATATAGAAAAGAGTTTATATCACTGTGGCTTTATTAAAATGATCATTATATATGAACTACAGAAGCAAAATTTGACTTGGCAACAATTTATCATTGAAAATAGTTTTGAAACAATAAAGGAGGAAGAAGAAGAGGAACAAATCTTAGTTGTGGCAGGAAGAAGTACATAACCCCAAGGCATCAAGCTCAAAATCACCTATGGGGAGGAGAAGAACAAGAAGCATGGTGATAAAGGAGAAATAATTTGAGGAAAAAGACAATATTTTTACCACATATGAAAGAAAATCAAGGAAATGCCAACAAGTTCAAAGGGGCCAAATACAAGAAAATGATGATGAAGCACAACAAGCACAATATGCACATATTCAGACTCTAGAGGCACAATCATTGGAAAATGATGGTTTTGAAGAGCGAGAAACTTCCACATATGAAAAAATGAGAGAATATGTGGAAAAATTAATTAAATACATGAAATAAGAAACTCAAATGGAACAAGTGGCTGGTGGGTCCACATCAGAACTTGATAGGAAAAATAAGAAAATAAGGAAAATGAAGAGAAAAATCAAGGAAATTGAAGTCCTGGAAAGATACAAAAAAATAGAGAATGAAATGCTAAGGACTCAAATCCATAAAACACAGGAGGAGAATGGAACTTTGAAGAAGAAGAACAAGAAGCTTCAAAAGCAAAACAAGTTAATCTCCAAACAAGCCTATAAGGGGTTTCAACAGAAAAAGGCATATAAAGAGAAATATCAAAGAATGAAAGCTCTTCATACAACTCAGGTGAATGTGGTAACATTATTGCAGGTAGCATAGGTGGAAAAATATCAGTGACAGAGGTTCAGGGTCATTTTTGTGCATGAGGACATGCAAAGACTTCCTCTTGGGGGAGATGTTGAGTACACTTTTATGCTTCCTTTTTACTCTATAAACTACACTTTTTGCTCTATATAAATCCATTTTGCCTTCATTTCATTCCATATTTTCCATAAAACAGTTTATGCAAGGTATATTTATCATTCTTTAGCTTAAGAATTGAGTTTTCTAAATTTTGGCATTAAAATTGAAAATTTATCAGAAATTACAGGATTTGACTAAATCCCGTAATTGCTCCTAGGTTCGTGTACTTGCAGGACACCTGGGTGAAATCTAAGACTTGGGTCATGATACCTGATGTACAAGGATGTATAATGAGCTATCAGATTCGATATCGGATCCTTCCAGGTGTCTGGTCAACGCTGGTCAAACATGGCCACTTCAGCAGAAAATACCCTGTTTTAGCCTTAAATCATGGACAGTTTTGGATTTTCGTGGCATTTGGTCATATATTATGGATCTGAAGGGGGAATTCGACCTTCCTAGAATATATGATGGATCTAATCATGATATTTAGGAGATTTATTAGCATTTTTAGTTTTAAAACTCTTGTATAAATAATCTAAAGCATAGACTAGTGTGACAACCTTGAATGTGAATGAAGAAACTTTGGAATTTGAAATCTTGAGATCAGTTATGCATTTTGTTCTTGATAATTCCTATAATATGATGATGTGATTGCTACTAGATCTCTTTCTTGGCTGAGACAACTCAAGTGTACAAGTGAAGCATTGGAGGGCCCCCTTTGCCAAACTAGTACACTCTTTCTTTATGTTCTTTTCAAGTAATCTTTGATACATGTTTTAGATTAGGTCTTGCTGTAGATGAGTTTTATTCATATCTTGCTATAGTTATATGAATTCCATAGCTAATTCATATTCTTAATGTTTCAAAGCCTTACTCATATTGTGAATGATTTCTTGAATAAGAATTCAATGTGTGGTTTGCCTTCAAGCATTAAGATAATCATGAATGCTTTTTGAGTTATTTACGCTTTCAGTATTTTTGATTTAAATTGATGATAGTTGCTAATGAATGAAAGAATACAATGAATGCATCTCTTGAATAAGAGTTTTTTCCTTCTAGCATTTGATAAGTCTTAGAACTAGTTCGAACATATCTTGAATGCTTAATGTTGATACTCTTTAGGAAAACAATTGTTGATTACTGTTATGAGATCTATGAATAGGACTTCTGAACAGAAGCTTATCATCTCTTCCATATTCATCCCTTAGAATAGGTTTTGGGTTATTCCCATTAAAAAATAAAAGTTATCTCTAAATCCATATATTTTGGATGTGCCTCTAAGTCTTACAAACACCGGATTGACAATCATTTGCACTCTAATTTACATCCATAGATTGGATCCTAACAAGGGGTAAGGGATTCTTTGTTCCGAGATTTCCAAAATCATGAAACACGATAAGGAGAGAAAGAGGAAGACATGGAATTTTTTTGGGGATTCGTCATTTCGGGTTTCGACAGTTGGAAGGCTGGTAACCTCAACGACAACTATCACAAAGTCGCGAACCCTGAAGTCCCGAATTTGAATAGAGCATGAAACAGTTGTGGTCAAGGGGATTGAGTTTGAGCCTAGTGTGGATCGAAATTTTTGAAGGTTCCGATAGGGATCCAGAGGAGCCACTTCGGCTCAGAGAGGGAGATTTGAACGATCCTATGAGTAGATCTTGACTTGTGGGTTGGGGGTCTGCGTTAAGTTTGGTATCAGAGCCTAGAAAAAGTTCTTTTTTTTTGTAGCAAAGGAACAAAGAATATTTCTCAACCATGCCTCCGAGAAGAAGAGACAAACCAATGCCTGATTTAGCAGTGGAAAGGGAAATGAATGAACTATGTGCCAGGCTTGATGCCATGGAAACAACACAGAGGTGCACAGTCGATGTTGGGGATATCAGTGAGGATGATAGTGAAAATGAAGTTGGACATGAAGGAGAAGAATTCGTAGTTGAAGATGTTGTAGACGAACGCCTATTTAGGGCTATTGCAAGGATAGGTGCCAGGGAAAAAATGGAAATTCCCATGTATGAGGAAAACTTGGATGTTGAAGAGCTTCTAGACTGGATTAGAGCTCTAGATAAATATTTTGACTATGAGGATTTCGAGGAAGATAGAAAATTCAAACATGATGTCACTAGACTTAAAGGGCATGCATCATTATGGTGGGATGAACTGCAGGCCAACAAATGCTGCAAAGGAAATAAAAAAATCAAGAGTTGGGATAGAATGGTTGTGAAGATGAAAGCCAAATTCATACCCAAGGATTATCAAATCACTCTATTTCGGAGGATGCCGAATTTGAGACAGAAGTTTATGTCAGTGAAGGAATACACTGAAGAATTCTACAAAATAAACATCAGAGAAGGTCATCGGGAAAGTGATGATGAAAAGGTTGCTAGGTACATGAATGGTCTGAGATATGAAATCCAAGATGAGATGAGCATGATGATCATTTGGATGGTAGAAGATGCTTATCAGATGGATTTGAAAGGTGAAGAGAAGATGAGCCAAAAGCAAGGTCAAAGAGGCTGAGGAAGAAGTCCATCCAGAGGCAAAACAATTTCCCCAAACAGAACTCAAAGACCTCAAGAAGTGGGAAAGAAACCTCAAAATTAGCATGAGAGAGGAGGAAGCTCACAGAGAGGGCAATATGCTGATAGAAATACTTTTCCTCGAACCAGAAGAAGAGGAAGAGTTAGAGGTGGAGAAATAAAATGCTTTACCTGTGGAAAGATTGGGCACAAATCTTATGAGTGTCCAGATAAAAAGAAAGAAGGAGATGAAACTCACATTGCCGAAGCACAAAGATGGAATGTTGAGGCAGAATATGCTGAGGGTGGAAGAACACTAATGATGAGAAACGTTCTCTTGAAGCCAGAGAAGGAGGCAGAGAACCCATTCCAAAGGAACAATCTGTTTCGAACTGCTTGCAAGACCAAAGACAAGGTATGCAAGGTAGTCTAGGATAGTGGTAGCACAGACAATCTTGTTTCTACAGAGATGGTAGAAAAGATGGAGCTGGAGACCATTGTACATTGAAGCCCATAAAAAAATTCATGGCTACAAAAAGGATATCAGGTAAATGTCACTAAACAATGTTTAGTTGAATTTAAAATAGGAGGATATAAGGATGAAATACTGTGTGATGTCATTCCCATGGATGTTTTTAATCTATTGCTGGGTAGACTGTGGCAATATTACAAGAATGTGGTTCATGATGGGAGAAAGAACACATACACCCTGGAGAAGAATGGAAGGACTCACATGTTGTTGCCAAATAAAGATAAATAAGTGAAACCAGAGGTAAGCAACACTGTACTTCTCATGAGTGGGAAGGAACTTCTTAATGAGGTTAATAAGAAGGAAGACACACAATTTATTGTGGTTAGGAAGCCTAGGATTGTTTTGACCAGTACAAGGGTAGATGATTTTCCAGAGGAAATCCATCAGCTACTGGAAGAGTTCGCTGATATGGTAGTGGATGAACTACCTCATTCGTTGCCACCTATCAGAAGTATAAGTCATCACATTGATATTATACCTAGAGCTAGTTTACCAAACAAAGCCAAATAAAGATTGACGCCGCAGGAAAATGAAGAAGTCAAGAGGCAAGTCCATGACTTAATGGACAAAGAATTGGTTAGGGAAATCTTGAGTCCATGCACTGTTCCAACAATGCTCAACCCAAAGAAAGATGGAGGTCAGAGGATGTGTACAGACTCAAGGGAGATCAATAAGATTACCATCATATATAGATTCCCATTGCCAAGGATGGATGATTTGATGGATTGCTTGAGTGGAGCAAGTTTTTTTTCAAATATTGATTTGAAAAGCGGATATCATCAAATTCGAATGAGAGAAGGTGACGAATGGAAAACAACATTCAAGACGAATGAAGGGCTATATGAATGGCTTGTTATGCTATTTGGCTTAACAAATGCACCTAGTACTTTCATGAGGTTGATGAATGAAGTCTTGAAAGATTTTATCGGGAAATTCGTCATTGTATATCTTGATGATATATTGATTTTCAACAAAACAGAAGCAGAGCATTTAAAGCATTTAGCTACAGTGATGAGGAGATTACAACAAGAGAAGTTGTTGATAAGTATGAAGAAATCAACATTTATGAGGACAAAACTCATTTATTTGGGTTTAGTTATCTCTGCAGATAAGCTAAAAATGGATCTGGAAAAGGTGGATGCAATCAAGAATTGGCCATCACAAAAAAGTGTGTTTGAATTTCGAAGCTTCCATGGATTATCTAGTTTTTACAGGAAATTCATCTGAAAGTTTAGTGGAATTAGCGCACCAATGAAGGATATGGTGAAGAAAAGACATAAATCTTTTCACTGGATAGAAGAAGCAGAGAAGAGTTTCAACTTGCTGAAGAAAAAGATCACTGAGCAGCCAATTTTGGTTTTGCTGAACTTTAGCAAGACATTTTAGGTCAAGTGTGATGTGAGTGGATATGCAATTGGAGTGGTCTTGAGCCAAGATGACAGGTCAGTCACATACTTCAGTGAAAAAATAAATGAAGCAAAGGTTAAGTACTCCACATATGCCAAGGAATTTTATGCGGTCATACAAGCATTGAATAAGTGGAGACAGTATTTAGTACCTAAAGAGTTTGTTTTGTACAACGAAAATCATGCTTTTCAATTCGTGACTCAAAAGGAGAAGTTGAACTAGAAGCATGCAAAATGGGTTGAATATATGCAGAATTTTACTTTTGTAACCAAGCATATTTCTGGTACTGCTAACAAAGTTGCTGATGCTTTGAGAAGGAAATGTTTTCTTATTCAGGAATTCAAAGTCAAAACTTTGGGTTTTGATAACCTTAAAGAAATGTATAGAGATGATCCAGATTTTAAGGAAGCGTATGAGGTGTCTGAGAATCCAATTCTCAAGGACATAATCCAATGGACCGAATATATGATCCAAGATGGATTATTATTCAGGGGCAATCAACTATGTATTCCAAAATTCTCCATGAGGGAGAATCTGCTGAAGGAAAAACATAGTGGAGGATTGGTCGGACATTTCGGTCATGATAAGACATTCTCAAAATTAAATGGCTCATATTTTTGGCCAGGGATGAGGAAAAATATCAAAATATTTGTGGACAGATGTAGAATTTGTCAGCACACAAAAGGAAGAAGGAAAAACACAGGGTTATACCAACCATTACCCATACCAGAGAGGCCGTGGGATGTAGTGAGCATGGATTTTGTATTGGGACTGCCAAGAACACAAAGAGGTTGTGATTTAATCTTTGTGGTGGTAGAAAGATTTTCAAAAATGGAACATTTCATACCATGCCAGAAAACCAACGACGCAACTCATATTGCGAACCTGTTTTTCAAGGAAGTTGTCAGACTTCACAGCTTGCCAAGGAGTATAGTTTCTGATTGGGATACCAAGTTCGTGGGACATTTCTGGAGGAATTTATGGAAGAATATGGGGACAAATTTGTCATTTATCTCAGCTTATCATCCTCAAACGGATGGACAAACAGAAGTTGTAAATAGAAGCTTGGGAGATTTACTAAGGAGCCTAGTGACTGAACACCACAGCCAGTGGGATCATATTCTACCACAGGAGGAATTTACTTACAATGAATCAATCAACATAAGCAAAAGGTAGAGTCCATTCCAAATTGTATATGGAATGGAGACAAGGGGAGTTTATGAAATAAAAGATATGGAACAAACTGAATTCAGAAGTGCTAGTGCAGAGGATTTTGCAAAGGCAATGAAGGAGCTTTACGACTGAGTGAAGGAGCGATTGAAGAATTCAAATCAGGAGTATAAGCATAGAGCAAACCAACATAGGAGAGAACTTCAGTTTGAAGTTGGTGATTTGATTCTTGCACATCTGAGGAAGGAAAGGTTCCCAAGGGGAAAATATAACAAACTAAAGATGAAAAATATTGGACCATGTAGAGTCATGAGGAAATTTGGGGCAAACGCATATGAGATTGAATTACCCGATGGGGTTGGAATTTCACTGATATTCAACATCTCAGATTTGTACCCTTACAGAGATGAAGAAGTAGGAGAAGAGGATGAACAGACAGAGGTTCAATGGACTAACCAAATGCCTATAGATAAAAATCCACAGTTGGAAAGCATACTTGACAAGAGAATCAACAAGAGGACCAGGAGAAAAGAGTATTTTGAATACTTGGTCAAGTGGAAGGGACATCTAGTTGAAGATGCTAGCTGGGAAGATGAAGCATAAATTCAGAAGCATGGGCAGACCATGCAAGAAATCATGAACAAGAGTTCATGGAAATTTTCAAACAAGGGAGTATGATGCAGGAGCATCGTAAGCAGTCAAGTGAGCGTGGAGACGAAAGACAGTTGGAAAGCGCAACATGCATTTTTCTCATGATTTGAGATATTTTTGAAAACATTAAATGTAATGGTTAAAAGAAAGCGTACTCTCATATTGTAAATAGATCATGAGTGATTGCTCTCATTTGTAGAAATTTAAGGCATTTATGCATAGTTAATGGAAGTAGGTAGATTTAAATTCTAGATTAGACAGCTTTAGAGCATAGAAGGGAAAACAAATATAGACACCCTCATTCTTGTATTCTTGTATCAATCAATATTGTATCATTAACACATTAGCAAGAGAAGGGAGAGTTGTAGCAGAGAGTTGGAGAGAAGATCCCATGTACAAAAGTTCTGAATTAATAAATGAAGCTTTGATTCAGATTCATGGTGTTATGATGCTTTCTGTGTATACATGCTGAATGGTATGCTTATGGTTGTTATTTCTCTCTGTTATGAATTTTCTTTAATATTGTGTGAATGTATGATTTCATGTTGAATGTTGAAGTCCGAGAGAGAGAGGAAATGAGTTTCAATTCTTTCTCATCCTGAGTGAGAAGTTCCATCAAGGAGTGCAGTGAAGCACCCACAAAGAGTGCATTGACGATGGTTCATATTTTCATCTCTGAAAAGCTCGAAAGGGATACCTTTGTTCTTATTCCAACAGAAGTGCAGGAGTAGCACAGAAGTCGTGCAAGGTGTGCACAGGCCATTCGAGACCTTGGAAATTTTCAACTAAGGTTGAGAGATTGAAGGACTGCTACTGCAGAGGGAGTGCACATAGTCGAAAGATCAAATACAGGAGTATTTGAGCCGTTGCTGTAAGGAGTGCTAGTAGGGACCCTTTTGGAAGATTGAGTTTGTGAGGTAATCTCAGGAGGGTTGACACCTTTGAAGTACCCAAAGGAGGACGAAGGTCAAAGTCATATAGAAGAAGTAAAGCTTGGAAGGAAGAACCTTGGTTCATTTCATAGAAGTCGTTGAAAAGGAGGAACGAGCAGTCAGAATTCTCCCATTAGAAATTCCAAAGTCACGAGGACTGTGATATCCAGAGAATATGCAAGGTGGATAATGGAGGATGAACCCATCAGTTGGTATCATGAATCAACATGGCCTTTGATCGTGACCTGTCGCAAGCCGTCAGATCATTTCAGTATTCAGAAACCTGAGAGGACATTGGTTTGGGATCGAGAGTTTTGAACTCTCGATTCCCGGAAGTCCTAAATCACACCGACCGTTGGATTGAAGGAAGGCTTATAGCCATTGATCCTATTGGAGGTACCATTTCAGAGATCGAGGATTCATAGGTTGGAAAGTTGGGAGTCTTGTGTTTGGATTCATGAAGACGCGAAGTTCGAAGTTCCAATAATGTGACACGACTCATGTGGAAGTCAACTTTTGGCTGACCTATTGTGTTTTAGCATTTCGACATTTGGGAAGATGAGAAGTAAGGGATTCTTTGTTATGAGATTTGTTAAATCGTGAAACGTGATAAGGAAAACAAGAGGAAGACATGGAAACATTTCGGGGATTCATCATTTTAGGTTTTGGCAGTTGGAAGGATGGTAACCTTGACGACAAGTATCGCGAAGTCGTGAACCCCGAAGTCCTGAATTTGAATAGAGGGTGACACAGTTGTGGTCAAGGGGATTGAGTTGGCACCTAGTGTCTGTTTACACGAGCTCAACTCATAAGGACCTGTGGATCAAAATTGTTGAAGGTTCCGATAGGGATCCAGAAGAGCCACTTCGGCTCAGAGAGGGAGATTTGAACGATCTTGTGAGTGGATTTCGACCTGTGGGTTGGGGGTCTGTGTCAATAACACATCCATCCGAAGTCCCTAGGCTGAAATATTGGAGAAAATCAAATCACAGGCTGACAGGGGGGGTTTCATACCGTTGATCTCTATGTACATATATTCGTTGATTCGACACTCTAGTGGAATAGGGTAGTGTTGGGCCCCAACAACCCCCTTTGTTATTTTTAATCAAAATCTAGGGTCCCTCAAAATTTTACTTGGATTCTTCATTTTTTTTTTTCCGTTTGACTTGATTAGATTAGTATTGGTTTTCTTTGTTTCGAGGTTGGTTTGAGTTTATATTATTTTCTTTTTTTTTGTTTGAATTTGTTGAAATTCAAATGTCATTCCGTTTTTCTTTCTACAGAGTTTTGATGTTGATGGATGAGCTTCATAATTTGGGAGTTTGTTATTACCTCTTCCTTATTGAATTTATCTTCTATGAGAATGGTTTGGTTGAAGACATGGATTAATAACAGTGATTTTACAGGAAAAAAGTTTATTGCGACACATATTTTCTATAACATTTGTACACATTTTATCAAATTTGAATGAGGGAGATACAAACATAGAAATCTTAATTTAAACGAAAACATTAATTTTTATCAACTATTTACTTTCATCTAAATTATGATTATGTTTTTGTCTTTTTCTCATTAGCAATCATTTGGTAAGTTTAATTAATTAAATTCTTTTGTCAGTTTGCATCTCATTTCAAAAATAAAATAAAAAAATAAGAATTATCTATCATTTGTTTGATTTTGTGAAAACCCAAAATTAATATTTTTCTCCTCTCCATCAACTTGAATCTTCTAGAATTTTAAGATCATATTTGAAAGGAAAATATAAACAATATTTGTTTGGAACTTATAGTTAGTTTAAACTTATTTTAATTTTATTTTTCTAGATTTTGTTTTATTCACAATTTTTAGGTTATTAATTTGGTTTCTTTTCGTTTCACAGGTTTCTATTATCAAGTATTTCGTATGGATATGATCATGGCTTGATTTTATTATCTACATACGTTCAAGATAATTGATCCAAAATAATATTGGATTGCTGCAAATAATTTATGAGCAACAACAAATAAGATTTGGAAATGCGTTCAAGAACATACATACGATTTTGTGGAATTGATTGTAGCCAAACCATAACGAATATGAAGAAACGGTTGAAAACCAATCTACATAATGGACCCATTTAGCTTAATCACAATATTTTTCCCAAACAAATGCACGATTTGAGAGATATTTTTGTGTCTTTACAAGGAAAATGTGAGGTGGCGGAAATTATTAGTGACGTCCAGACTGTTCATTCATTTCATAAATATATCAGAAAGTTCAGAGCCCAATGATCCAAGAAATTGAGAGGAGGATTTATGTCCTTTCTTTTTTGTGTATTATTTCTTTTTGTATTTTTTTTTCTTTTCAAATGGAATAACAAATGGTTGGAATTTTGGGAGAATGGACCATTATTTTCGAAGAAGAATATGAAATTCCAGATTGCTTAATGGATTTTGTCTTGTGAGTAAAATGGTTTTGTTTTCATTATAATATATTCATATTCTTAGGGTAATTGATTATGCATTGATTTAAGTTAGCTTTTGTTTGTTTTATCAATACATGGTTAATTACTATTATTTATGTATTAATTTTTTCAATTTTTAAGATCTATTATCCCAATTATCTTGATCTTGGTGATTGTATTATTTTGATACAAATCTTGTATTAAATTAAGTTTATTCATGTAATTCATATTTTTAAAGATATAGTTGTTCAATTGAAATTTTTCTTATTCTCGATTAATCTATTATATCTTCACTAAGAATCATGATTTGAAAGTTGTTCTTTCTACATTTTAAATAAGATTTAAATTGTCAATCAAAGTGATTTGTATCCTGACACTGTCACAATCTTAGAATTATACAACCTTCTTCTATATGTTTCTCTTAATAGATAGATTGTTGGAGCAACGTTATACAGTACAACCAAAATTTCTCTTTAAATAATGGCTAGTTACTGGTTTGTGAAATTGTTTTTGGACCCGATGATGGACTTATCATTTTGAGGAATGTATGGGATGTAGTTTAATTTTTGGCTTTATTCCTTCTGTAGACTATACAATGTGATTATTGGCCTTCATATATTTTCTGGGCATGAAAATGTATTTGTATGAATTAGCTTTACACTGTTCTACATTTATATTTTCATATTGTGCTTATCTCTTACATGGTTCATTATTTATTGGTCATTATTATTTCTGTGACTAATCATCTATCCACACATTTTGAGTTTACATCGAATGTTGGATTGTTGATTTCATATTCAACTTTTGGACAATCTAAATTTACATGAATGGAAATCTATTTGTCTTTCTGTTATCATAGATTGTCTTTCAAAATATAAAGAATTTCCTTGAGTTACTTTAGGAAATATTGTTCTTGTTTCTTGCCATAGATTTATGCTTGGCAACAGTTTAAGTGGACCTTACATTATGTAGAAACACAAACATGGCTTAGTACTTTTTATTCACAACCGATCAACATCAGGTTAGTTAGCTTTCTTTCATTTGATTTATTTATTTTACGAATGAATACATATTAGATCATTCAACTTTAATGCTTTGTTCATTATAGTTACATAATTTTTTAAATATTATTCATTCATTTGTTGTTATTTCCCATTTATAGTAATAGAATGATTTATTTTAGTTTTGCATCTTATTTAAACTTTGATTCATCAGTTTAAACCATCATTTTCACAAGGCTTTATTTAAACCATGTATCTGTATATATATATATATATATATATATTGTATGTAATACTACTATTATCTAAGTAATCATATTAGTTTTTTAATTGATAGGAATATATATTTAGTTAATTTAAAATCTTAGTTGGCTAACAGAACCATAAAACCTATTAGGGTAGATTATTATAAACAACTTGGGTTAAATAGACAATCGCGTACATAATCTTCCCTTCTAGTTGACGGTGTGTCATAAACACCCACCAACAAATGGTGCTAGAAGGAGGGCCAAGGTAAATTTAGTGATTAAATGTTTTACCCCTCATCCTGTCATAATTCCATATTTATAAATTCTTCTTCCGTTTCATCTTGAAGTGCACTAGAAGGCAGGCCAGACTGACAAACTAGCCTTGTAGGAGTATTTATTCGAATGTATTTAATTCCCCATGGCTCCCCAAATCACTGTGTTGGAACACACTTTCCACTTCTGATTACCTGATATTCCCAACGAGACAGTCTCTTTCTTGTCCAAACTCACCTTTGATGGCGGGGGGGATGTCTCTACAAAAGACCACCTCAACAAGTTTTGGTGTAAATGCATCAAGCATGATATTTCTGATTTAAAGGTTTTATGCAAATTGCTCACTTTTACTTTTAGGGATCAAATTAAACATTGGTTTCAATATTTTCTAGCATATCACATTATTGATTGGTTTCAATTTGTAGAGTAATTTTTAGATGTTTTTGAAATCTATGATTACAATCAATTATGTGAAGAATTTCAGGCTTTATTAATCAATGACAATTCATCTCCAGAGATATTTTTATCAAACATCCATCATGTTATCTATACATTTCAATTTGATGACATGTCATTTGTACTAAATCTCCTCTATGATGATTGTTCCCTTTTCATCCAACCATTTTCAATCACAAATGATGAATCAATTACAAATCCTATCACTTAATTGCGAGAATAATTCTGTTTGTAGGATGAGAGGAACCCATCTGAAAAATTTGAACAAGAAAGGGATGTAGAATCTATTGAAAAGGTTCTTATTGACAATCAAACTGGTTTTTCATCTGAATCATTGTATATTCAGTCCTCGACCATTGTGGAAGAAGATTTGATGTTGGGTCAAGGTGAATTTCCATATTCTTCCAACTCTTTCTCTAATCAGTACTTAAATTTAGTTATTGAAGAACACTTAGGTGATGAAAATGATCTTAAGCATCCTAACATTCCTATGAAATTGATTAGAGATGTAAATATGCAATTTAAAGAAGAAACCTTAAACCTTCATCCACAAATGATACCTTATCCACAGGAAAGATTAGATGTTTTTCATGGAAGTTTTGAATTGTCTATCATACATGAGACAAATTTAGATGATCATATTATGTTGAAGGATTTATCACCAAAATAGAGTTAAAGTTTTAAGGAAAGTGAAGAGGAATGTCTTGAGAATACCATTGTTAAATACCATAGCTCAAAAGATTCTTTTCATGTGCTCATTTATGATTCCTTTTACTCTGTATATCCCGATCTCTTCTTAGATTCTAGTGGACATGATAATTTACCCACAATATCTTACTCTTTTCCATCACAATCAGATCTTTTCGATATGCCAAAATTTGGTGAAATTAATTCCGAACATAACATTTATGAAGTCAGATTTGACGCTCTCACTTTCATCACTCACATGGAAAAAAGACATGTTGCAAGATGATTTTACATGATTTGTTTTTGAAAAAGACAATGCACTCATTCTTATGGAGATAAAATATTATACATTGCAGATTCATTCTTTGGTTAGTTCAAATTTTAATGATTATGCTTCATGTTTTGAAATGGTCTGTCTCATCAAAGAAAGTGTTTAAACCTATAAAATAATTGATGTCATGAATCCTCTTATGATGTGTTCCCCATTGACAAATCTATTTCATCGAAGTCATAGCTTGCATCCTAATTTTTATGACAAGATATTAGAATGGCTTGAAGAATCGTATCTAAAAAATATTCATAATAAAGATAAAGTTGTGCTTTCTTTGTTTCTACCTAAATATCTAGGAAGTAACCATGACATCATTTTTTTAGATCCTCCATGTGAAGAAATTGATTAACACTTGGAGAAGTATCAGGAGGATGGGAAACTTCGGCCTTGGTTGATGGTTATGTTAGGTCCCCATAATATTGACAAGTTTTCATACTTACTTACATTCTTCCATGCCATTATGACCCATATCACGACAACATTGCAGAATGGTTGGATGATTCATACATCAAGAAGTTTCAAAAGAATGGTAAGGTCGTGCTTGCTTTGATTTTAACTGAATATATAGGAGGTAAGAATGCCATATTTATTTTGTATCTACAAATACTACATTCTTTTATTCCAATTTTCGACTTTCTATGCCTTGCAGGATTGAATATGCTCTTGTGGTTGCACTAGAAATACAATTTTACTTAGCGTTTTGATCTATGTAGAAGTTAGATTAGGTGCAGGAATAGAGTCCTTTTGGGTTTTTCTTTCCTTTTCACTTTTTCCTTTGAATAATGAAATCATGAAGCCACATAGGTATGAAAACAGAACCATCATCTGAATTTTGTCAGGGAAGTCTTCTTTTAATTCTTTTCTTTTTCCTTTTCGCAGCTGTCTTGATTAAATGTTTCTTTTTCAAAACTTGGCAACATCATGCAATGATTTCATACATTATGAAACATTAATAAAGAGATTAGAGATTTTATCTTAGTTTTACCCTAACAAACATAGCTTACCAATGCACGTAATTTCACTCATCCTAGTTAAGTATTTTTTTTTGACTTATAATAATAAGCTTGGTTAAAATTATATATCATGCATCACTATATTAAGAAAAGAACCTTCCTATTTGCAAAAATATGAACTGTGTTGTTCTTCCTTTTGATCCTCTTTCTCCATGAGAGGTTGGCCTGGTTTTGTTTTTGGTCAAATTATTTTTAAAAGTGAGCTTTTGATATTTTGATTTTGTTTGTTTGGATATACTTCTGATTTTGAATCCCATTAATAAAATCTGATTCAGTTTGTTGTGTTTTTTTTTTTCTTTGATTTATTTGATTGAATTTTACTCTTGTTTGTCTTTTTGAATCAATATGTTTTTGATCAAAGATAGATTGTCAAAGGAAGCATTCATTTCAATACTTATGTTTTTAAAAGGCAATTTGAAACAGTTCAAATAGTTTATGATGTTAAGGTTCAACTCAGATAATTGATTTGTAAGTCAATTGATTACTATGAAATCCTAAATGGTCTTTGTCAGAGTATTACCCCTGAAATGTGTCGAGATATTTGGGAATTATGATTATCTTTAGACTTTTTACATCATCCATGTTCTTAAAAGATCACTTTTAAACGATTCCCCATTCTCTAGATGATTTCTTAACCAGAATCTAAAATCTCTAAACCATGATAAAACTTCTAGTTTTGAAAGCAAATAAAAAACATCGTCAACTATTCACCTGTATTGCAATTAACCTCCACTATCACCCCACTCTCTTTGTCATCAATAAATCTATAATTGTATTATTATTTAAAAGTGTCATAAGAGGGTTGGAAGAAATTAAGTGTGGGAAGTGTGTGTAAACCCGTTGGGGTATTAAACAAGCTCGCTGGCAGTGGGTAAATGCACACATGATACCAAGACAATTTCGTTGGGGTACTGAACAGGCCTACTTGAAACGAGGCAATGTCAGGTCGAGAGGTAGAAGTATATGATTTTAAGTTAACTTTTATGGAAGTATACGTCATGTGGATAAACAACTATTGGATGGGATTAAAGTACTTGAGTGGGTTAAATGACATCCCTGTCGAGGCTATAAATGCCTGATTTAAGATAATCTTAATATTGTGTAATATTAAAGTGGACTTGTTTCAAAGTAGCTTAAAATTATATCAAG
>JASDQU010101813.1:51336-66921 GCA_032191745.1 Picea mariana
GATTGATTTGAACAGGGAGACAATTTAATTAGGGGAGTCAGTTGTAAGAATTTATCAGGTGCTAAGGTCTCACGGTCAACTAGGCTATCTCAACATCATTCTCAAGCGACGTGCCCTTCAGGACGCACTACGTGCTCCAAGGGTGCCACTCGCCTCGATCGCTTCTGTCGCGCGACGTGCCCTTCAGGACGCACCAGGTGCTCCAAGGGTGCCACTTGCGGACTTGTAATTCTTTGCGCGACGTGCCCTTCAGGATGCACCACGTGCTCCAAGGGTGCCACTCGCTGGCTTGATGGATTGGTAGACTCTAAAACCCCTGGAGTCAACACTCCGCCAGGCCAATCTTGTGGGAGACTAAGGTCTCTAAGGAATAAGGCCCGCGCCTTATTGCGCGCCCCTTAGAATCATCGTGAGCGACTGTCGTAGTCTGCCCTCACGGCATCGTGGATCCCCTCGAACTAGGTAATCGTTAACCTACAGGTCGAGCCACGGCGGGAGTGCTAGTAGGCTGTGGTAGGGATGCTGTCCACACCTCTCCCTCAATCTCTCTGGATCTCGTGTGTGGCCCCTCTACTCCATATGTGAGTCCGGTCGGCAAGCTATCGTCAGCCTGCATCATCAACCATCAGGTCAATCATGTCAGCAACATATCATATAATCAATAGTACATCATCAAAAATGAAACAATACCATCATAAATGAAACAACTCAAATACCCCACTCCCTGACTCAATCCGGAGTCCAAGGGAGTTCTACCGATGCCTCTGCATCCTCAAGGTCCGAACCCTGCACACTCAATGAAACTGAGTCAACGGCACCTGTCTACATCAAGGTAGTAAAAACATCATGTCATATAACTTAGCGCATCATAATGAAAGAAAAAGTTTTATCATCATAAAAATCCGGATCACTCGCGAGCAAGTGTCCTCAAATAATAAGTTTGGTAAGTGCACCAGAGCGGGATGTTACAGTTTAATAGGTCAGAGATAACTGCTTCACCTAGTGAGTCGCCATTTGTTGGGCCCCAACAAACCCCTTCTTTATTTTTAATCAAAATCTAGGGTCCCTCAAAATTTTACTTGGATTCTTCATTTTTTTTCCTTTGACTTGATTGGATTGGTATTGGTTTGCTTTTTTTCGAGGTTGGTTTGAGTTTATATTATTTTTTTTTTGTTTGGTTTTAATTTCATGAAATTCAAATGCCATTTCATTTTTCTTTCTGTAGAGTTTTGATGTTGATGGACGAGCTTCATAATTTGAGAGTTTGTTATTACCTCTTCCTTATTGAATTTATCTGCTATGAGAATGGCTTGGTTGAAGACATGGATTAATAACAATGATTTTATAGGAATAAAATTTATTGCGACACATCTTTTCTATTACATTTGTGCACATTTGATCAAACTTGAATGAGGGAGAGTCGAACATAGAAATTTTAATTTAAACGAAAACATTAATTTTTATCGACTATTTACTTTCATTTAAATTATGATTATGTTTTCGTCTTTTTCTCATTAGCATTCATTTGGTAGGATTAATTAATTAAATTCTTTTGTCAGTTTTCACCTCGTTTCAAAATAAAAATAAGAAATATAAAAAAAGAATTATCTATCATTTGTTTGATTTTGTGAAAACCCAAAATTAATATTTTTCTCCTCTCCATCAACTGGAAGATTATACAATTTTAAGATCACATTTGAAAGGAAAATATAAACAATATTTTTTTAGAACTTATAGTTAGTTTACACTTATTTTAATTTTATTGTTCTAGATTTTGTTTTATTCACAATTTTTAGGTTATTAATTTGGTTTATTTTCATTTCACAGGTTTCTATTATCAGTTATTTGGCATGGATATGATCATGGCTTGATTTTATTATCTAAATACAATCAATATAATTGATCCAAAATAATATTGAATTGTTGTAAATAATTTATGAACAACAACAAATAAGATTTGGAAATGCGTTCAAGAACATATAGCCAATTTTGCAAGACTGATTGCAGCCAAACTGTAACGAATATGAAGAAACGGTTGAAAACCAATCTTCATAAAGTACCCATTTAGCTTAATCAAAATATTTTTCCCAAACAAATGCACAATTTGAGAGATATTTTTCTCTCTTTACGAGGAAAATTTCAGGTGGCGGAAATTATTAGTGAAGCCCAGATTGTTCATTCATTGCATAAATATATGAGAAATTTCAGAGCCCAATGATCCAATAAATTGAGAGGAGTATTTGTATCCTTTCTTTTTGTAAACGTTTTTTTCTTTTCAAATGGAGTAACAGATGGTTGAAATTTTTGGAGAATGGACTAGTATTTTCGAAGAAGAATATGAAATTCCAGATTGCTTAATGGCTTTTGTCCTATGAGTAAAATGGTTTTGTTTTCATTATAATATCTTCATATTATTAGAGTAATTGATTATGCATTTATTTAAATTATCTTTATTTTGTTTTATCAATACATGGTTAATTGTTATTATTTATGTATTAATTTTTTCAATCTTTAAGATCTATTATCCCAATTATCTTGATCTTGGTGATTGTATTATTTTGATTATTCATGTAATTCATATTTGTAAAGATATAATTGTTCAATTGAGATTTTTCTTATTGTCGATTAATCTATTATATCTTCACTAAGGATCATGATTTGAAAGTTGTTCTTTCTGCATTTTAAATAAGATTTAAATTGTCAGTCAAAG
The DNA here is from genome assembly GCA_032191745.1 of Picea mariana. Classification (NCBI taxonomy): domain Eukaryota; kingdom Viridiplantae; phylum Streptophyta; class Pinopsida; order Pinales; family Pinaceae; genus Picea; species Picea mariana. Next base: position 54,047 of record JASDQU010101813.1, read on the forward strand.
TGATTTGTATCCTGACACTGTCACAATCTTATAATTATACAACCTTCTTCTATATGTTTCACTTAATAGACAGATTGTTGGAGCAACGTTATACAGGACAACCAAAATTTCTCTTTAAATAATGGCCAGTTACTGGTCTGTGAAATTATTTTTGGACGTGATGATTGACTTATCTTTTTGAGGAATATATGGGATGGCATTTACTTTTTGGATTTAGTCCTTTTGTAGACTGTACAATGTAATTATTGGCCTTCAGATATTTTTTGGGCATGAAAATTTATTCGTATGAATTAGATTTAGATTGTTCTACATTTATATTTTCATATTGTGTTTATCTCTTACATATTTCATTATTTATTGGTCATTATTATATCTGTGACTAATCGTCTATCCATACATTTTGAGTTTACATCGAATGTTGGATTGTTGATAATACCATTTGCCGGTGATTGAAGTTGATTTCATCTTCAAATTTTGGACAATCTAAAGTCACATGAATGAAAATTTGTTTGTCTTTATGTTAGCATAGATTTTCCTTCAAAATATAAACAATTTTCTTGAGTTGCTTCAGGAAATATTGTTATTGCTTCTTGCCATAGATCTATGCTTGGAAACAGGTTAAGTGGAGCTTACATTACGTAGAAAAATGAATATAGTTTAGTACCTTTTATTCACAGCTGATCAACATTAGGTTAGTTATCTTTCTTTCATTTGATTTATTTATTTTACGAATGAATAACAATTAGTTCATTCAACTTTAATGCTTTGTTCATTATATTTACATCATTTTGTAAATCTTATTCATTCATTTGTTTTTATTTTCCATTTATAGTAATAGAAGTATTTATTTTAGTTTTGCATCTTATTTAAACTTTGATTCATCAGTTTAAACCATCATTTTCACAATTCTTTATTTAAAACTTGTATCTGTATAAATATATTGTATATAATACTACTATTAGCTAAGTAATCATATTAGTGTTTTAAGTGATAGGATGATATATTTAATTATCTTAGAATCTTAGTTGGCTAACAGAGCCATAAAAACCGTCAGGGTAGATTATTCCAAACGGCTTGGGTTAAATATATGACCTCAGACTGAATCTTACCTTCTTATTGATGGTGTTTCATAAACACCCATCAAAAGGGAGTAAAGACTTAAAAAATCCTGAAGACCAAAACAACAGAGTTCACGTTAGTCTTCGATCTAACAAGAGAGCCCTCCGATATCCTTTAGAGTTCATCTCTCCGGGGGAGTTGTGTGTAATGTACCTCATATTTACCCCCCAAAAAAAAAACTTTTGTTATCTTCTTTCTACCAAGTTTCCCGGTGGAAGAAAAGATACTAGTCACACAACTCTGATTGTCGGCTTGGTTACAAAGAAATATGCTATATAAAAAAAATACTTGTTATAAGATCCTATTATAAAATCTTACTACCCCTCCAGATTCTAAACATACCACAAGATATCTCATCCATCTCATCTTACTTAATCACGAGTAGAAATATTGTACGAAAGAACCCAAGACTTTAACAAATCCCTTTCATACTTATTCTTTACCTTATGCATATAGTTCTTTGTAAATAACTGGGGTCTTGTAGCTCATGTTAAAAAATCATCTTTATCATAAGGGTCGGTCTATGCGCACAAGTATATAGATTGGCTTTAACCCTAGGAAGTCTTAACTAGTTTTATGTCGATAAAGTCATTGGGTGAGTTTTTTTTTGCATTGGACAGCTAACATAACTACCAAGTCACGGTCATTTAGTGATTCTTAGAACCGGTGGTTGATCGTAGTGAGGTAATTAGCCCAAAATCCAGTGGAAGGGTGACAAGTCAGATCGAACTTCTGATTCAACTAAAATAAGGGTATGAAAAACTTCCTTTGAGTTATGAAGGCTGTCAAATCTTATTGCTCCTTAATTGGGAGAGATGGTCCTCTGTCACAATAGTTAAATCTATGCATATTCATTAATGATAGTCCTGTTAACCTCATTGAATTCGTCTGGCTCCGCACCCAAAATACCATGTCGACACTGTCATCATCACATGGCTACCCATCCTCTGTGTTCCCCACATTTATTCTAAGGCAGAAAGGCGCCGTCTAGGGTTTTGGGAAAACCCACAGTTTGTAATTTCTGAGTTTTTTTTTTCTATGAAGGGTTTCGTGTATCGCACTGTTCTCTTTGAGGCCAAGTCTATAAATAACAATGTGATTCCCATGGGGATTTATGTATATCACACACTCTTATTAGAGGTGAAATATATAGTAGAAAGGGTGGTTGCGCCATGGGTGTAACTGAAAACATATCCTGAAAATGATGGTAAGTACTTCCTTAAGAAAAAGCTTGATAGGTTAAGTTAGGTGGTGTATTCTTTAACAACGCTAAGCAAGGTTGTTCTCTATTAATCGTCGTCATGTTCTTTCAATATGGTTGTGTTCTTCTTTCGGTAACCTCTTTGTATAGGGAATGACTGTTCATTTCTCAAGTCTCTTCTTTACCTTCCTATTTTATTCTCCTTAACAGGTTTTCGAAGAAGTATGTCAGCCTCGTGAGTAATTCTCCAAAGAAAGAATCCTTCGGTTTGTGTAGTGAAATACTTTCCATTTTAGCTAAAAACCCCTGTACTGGATGGAGTCGTCCTTTATGAGATTTACCAAAACCCTGCTCGTTCCTACTCTCAACACTTAATTTAATCTTTTCTGTTTTCTATGATACCTTCAACCGTTTGATCGGGAGTACTATGACCTTATGAATTTAACAAGAAATTCTTGTCTCCAAGATGGGAGGTGAATAGTTCCCATCACTGTAGCACAACGACTCTATGTTAGGGTTGAAAAATAAGGATTCACTACAGTATTTTGGTTTAAGAATGTTTTCAATTCATCCCTTTAATAAAACCTTTGTGAAAAGTCTATCTTATTGTTTCATTTTCTGCTTACAACATACTTCTAAAAGTTAGCATTTTCCCTATTGATTATTTAGTGATAAGAGACAAACCTTCCAAGATTGTTATTGTCACTAATGATGGGCCTTTTTTTATGCGAGGACCCATCAGAGTCTTATTGCACCTTTCATTCATTCATAAGATAAGTGGTGGTCAAGGTTTCGAGCTCGCGCACCAAAGATGAGTATTCGTTGTTTGTCGTTTACCCTACTCTTGCAAATTTTCCTTTTGTTACCTATTACTCAAATAAGGACTAAAATTTTTAGGGTTTGTTTTCCTGGAAGGTATCTTTCCTTCCTTTGTCAGTCTTGGATCCCGCCTATGTCTTCGATGTAAAAGGTATTCAAGTTCTGAACCCTTCCTCACTCCGGCTAAATCTACAGGTCTAGAATCATTCAGGGGAAATCGTGCACGTCTACTGGTTCTGTTATAAATAGTTTGTTTGACTTATAGAAAGAAAAAGGGGTTGTTATTGGAATTACTGGGGTCATTTCATTACTGGTATAATGCCCATCTTGTACAATGTTAATTCAGTATTTTTGGTATTAGACCCAGTCAATTATGTTATTTGTTTTCTTATTTATTTGATAAAAGGCAAACCTGGCCATTATTATCTGAAAAAGACGATTAACATCTAAGTGAACTAATTGTCTGATTTCAAGCACTGAACTTGTTAAATGGAAGAGAACTAAGGAAGTCTATATAATTCATCTCTGTCTTGTGCCAATTGCCTATTTTTGTTATAGAAAGGAAGAAACATTTCCAGAATTAAATAATGTGGTTACTGGTACCATGTGGTCTAATGTATTTGGTTCACATAAAAAAAACAGTGCATCAGTTGTTGCTTTGGACTGAAATGTTTTAACTCTACATTTGATTTATGGCGGTGGTTACATATCTGTCGAAGTTCCTTCTTTTTATCATATTTAGAGTGTAGGAAAATTCTCATAAGCACATACTTATGTACATATAATTACATATACGTATTTGTTTCTGTAGGCACTAGATCCTATATTTCATTATCATGCTTTGTAAATTGGAATAATATATATATATATATATATATATATTATAGATATATCATGGGTATGTTCCTGATTCATAGTAGCTCAATTCTACACTAAGGGGCAGATAACGCCCCGTTTTCATTTATAAATTCTGAATTTATACTTGCAGAAAAACACCTACTTCATATTCATATCTATATCTATATCTATACGTACTTCATATATATATATATATACTAGTTTTAGTTTGCTCATACTTAGATGTCTTGCGACAGAGATTTTGATGTATGGGAAATACCTCTACTATAACAGAAAATCCAATTTCAGAAAGAAACTTATTCCCAGAATTTGGCCACAGGAATCCATTTGATTGATCTAGTAGGATAATCAAATAGTTTCTAACTCTCATATAGATTCTAATTTGATCTTAAAGACCCATTCAAGAATTGATTATAACTATTTTGTCAGAAGTTTGACTCCACACATTCGTATAATCAAACAGTTTTATTTTCGTTCAAGTCATAGGATACATACATGTGTCAATGATTACACTACTTCTGTGACTAAGTCATTCCACAGATATATAAATAACTCGATTTCGATACAACACAATACATTTAATCAGATATACAATTATTCATACAGGAAAGAAAAGATTACATATCTGAACCAGTGCATGGAAAGACAAAGGGAACAACCATGTTCCTCCCAACTGTAGAATAGGGAAGCCAAATTACTTGCCTGATTCATCCCCTAGCTTGACCATCAATCCATGAGGGCGAACTTGAAAAAATCTCCTCCTCAACAATTTTTTCTCCTCTCCAATTCTTCCCTTGCCTCACACTTGATAATCAATGTTCATAACAACAAGCGGTAATTCCTTCCCCATCATACTTGGCAGCGTCCTGCCCCCTCACATATGCTATTTAAAACAATATTTTTGCCTAGGTCTTTTCCCTCCCTTGGGAATTTTCGCAGCTTTCTAAATACCTGATTTTCAGGGCCTGCCAATGGGCAAATACCTGATTTGACACTTGTAACAATCAACCCAGAGGTAGTTCCAACATGTTCCCCACTCATGGAGTCATGGTTAGTTAAATTTAACATGGCTATTCCATTTGTCCTCCTGCAATCAATATAAAATATTTTGTTTTTCATACAAGTGTCATAGTCAAATAGTTAGTTGGGTCAAATCAAATCTCTGCCCAATAGTCATAATAATTTATTACAATTATCAAATTTGAAATTAGGAATTTCCATAAATGGAAAAAATTCTCCAAATTCGAATTTACTAAAAACAAAATAGTTTCGAACAATTTTTTTAAATTTCAGAAATATTTATTTTTTTTTGGGATGTCACATCCTTTCCCCCTTCAATAAAACACTGTCCTCAGTGTTCGTTCCTTTCTTGGAACAAGATTGGATGAGATTTCTGCAAATCTCCCTCCAACTCCCAAGTGGCCTCCTCAGGACAAAAGTGCTTCCATTGCACCTTTACCTGAGCGACGACTCTGTTCCAAAGTGTTATTTCTATCCGGTCCATAATACGTAGGGGTTCCACCTGGAATTCGACTTCGGGTTCCACCTACACCAAGTTCTAATCAATCATATGAGTAGGGTCATGAACATACTTTTACAGCAAAGAAACATGAAATACATTATGAATTCTTAGATTAGATGGTAGTGCAAGTTGGTATGCTACGGGTCCAATTCGAGCTAGTATCTCGAAGGGCCCACAAAACCTGGGTGCCATCTTGGCACAGTTCCCTAACTTCAATGAACTTTTTTGGGCTTTGACGTTCAAATAAACATGGTCTCCCACTTGAAATTACAAGTGTCTTCTTTTTTGATTTGCATAGCTCTTCTGTCTGTCCTGTGCTTCTTTCAAGTTCTCTTGTACCTTCCTTACCATGTTATCAATTTCTTGGAGCATATCTAGTCCAACCATGAGTCTATTAGTCTGGTTATCCCATCTAATTGGAGTCGTACACTTTCTGTCATACAGTACTTCGAAAGGGCTTAACTTAGTCGAAGTTTGGCACCCATTGTTATATGCAAATTCTACCAAGTGCAGGTAGTCTTCCCACTTATTCAGTTTTGTTCTTACGTACATACGGAGCATATCATATATGATTTGGTTTGTCCTTTCAGTCTGTCCACCCGTTTGTGGATGATAACTCGTACTGAAATTCAACTTAGTATTTAGCCCTGCAAACAATTCCTTCCAAAAAGAGGATGTGAATTTTACGTCTCTATCTGAAATCACCATTTTAGGAATACCATGCAGTCTAAAAATTTCTTTCATGAATATTTCAGCAATGTTTATAGCTTTAAAAGTAGAGTTTACAAGACTAAAGTGTGTAGACTTACTGATTTTATCAATTACAACCATGATAGAATCATTCTGTTTCTGAGTTTTAGGCAAACCTGTTATAAAGTCCAGCGATATGGTCTCCCATTTCCATTCTGGTATTGGTAATGGTTGTAATAGGCCGGATGGATGCTAGTGCTCGGCCTTAACCTACTAAAAATCTTGGCACCTAGCCAAGTACTCTGCTCTTTCGCCCTTCATATTAGGCCAGTAAAATAGTTTTCTAAGTGTTGTTATTGTTTTTTGGTATCCTGGATGGCCAGAATATGGTTTCTTATGTACTTTGTCCAAAACTGTTAATTTTAACTCTGTCGAATCTGGTATGTAAAGTCTGTTTTTAAATCATAATAGTCCCTTCTTATCGATACTTAGATCTGGTTTATCTGAGTTTGTGGTACTGTTTTGTAATTTTTCCATTATCTTAGTGTAATTTTTATCGTTAATACCTACTGTCCTTATTCTTTGTTCCAGATCACTTTATGCCCTGCTGATATTTACCTCAAATAACCCATGGACTCTTCTTCTTAAAGCGTCTACTACTTTATTTTCCTTACCCTTGATGTGTCTGACCTCGAAGTCGAATTCTCTCAAGAATGATAGCCATGTTGCTTGTCTTGCATTAAGATCTGGTTGAATAAACAAATATTTCACCCCACTATTATCCATCAATAGTAGAAATTTTCTGCCCATTATGTAGTGTCGCCACATTTTTAAGGCGTGTATTACTGCTACCAATTCTAAGTCATGAGTGAGATAATTTTGCTCGTGTTCTTTTAATTTCCAGGACTCATAGAAAATAACGTGTCCTTCCTGAGTTAGGACACCATCTAGTCCTTCTTCACTTGCATCGACACATATGGTGAAGTCTTTATCTAGGTCTGCTACCTTTAATATGGGTGTCATTGTCAATAATTCCTTCAGCTTGTTAAAAATGTCTTGACACTTCTCTGACCAGTTAAACTAAGTCCCTTTCTTTTGTAATGACGTGATAGGGTAGGATATCTTGGAAAACCATTCTATAAATCTCTGATAATATCCAGGGATTCCCATGAATGACCAGATATCCACTACATCCTTAGGTACTGGCCATTCCATAATGGATTTTATCTTCTCAGGGTCTACGACAATGCCTTCTGCTGAAATTACATGTCCTAGATTATGTATTTCCTTTTGATAAAAGCCACACTTGTCAAATTTGGCATACAATTTGTGTTTCCTCAACATTTGCATAACTATTCTTAAGTGTTCATCATGTTCTTCCTCTGTTTTAGAGTAGACCAGAATATCGTCCATAAATACTACTATGAACTTGTCTAAGCACTGACTGAAAATATTGTTCATCATGCACATAAATGTGGCTGGTGTGTTAGCGAGTCTGAAAGGTATGACTACAAATTCGTAGTGTCCATATCTTGTTCGAAAAGTTGTTTTGTTTATGTCCTCGTCTTTTATCCTAACTTGATGATAACCGGATCGTAAATCCAACTTTGAAAATATCTTGGCCCCACCTACTTGATCAAACAAATCATTTATCCTTGGTAAGGGGTATTTGTTCTGAATGGTCATTTTTTTTAGTTGTCTATAATCGATACATAGTCTTAGAGTACCATCTTTCTTTTTCAAAAAGAGGATTGGTGCCCCCATGGTGAAACACTTGGTCTCATATACTCTTTGTCCAACAATTCTTGTAATTGTATTTTTAATTTTGTCAGTTCTGGTAGACTCATTCTGTAAGGTGCTTTTGAGATAGGGTCTAAACTAGGTAGTAGGTCTATGGAGAAGTCTATTTACCTTCTAGGAGGTAATTATGGTATCTCATCTGCAAACATGTCTCTAAATTCACATAGGATAGCAAAGTCTTCTAGCTTTGTCTTATCTTCTTTTTCTAACAGATTCATTACCTGGATGGCATAAAATTGACATCCCTTTCTCATACATTTCTTGAGTTTCATTGCTGAAACTTGTTTGATTGATACAGGTTTTGGTATACCTTGGGTTGTTCTAGTAGTGCCAAAATCATCTTTATAGTTAAGTATCTTTGTATAACAATCTAGTACTGCTTTATGTTGTTCCAACCAATCGATCCCGATAATCATATCATAATATCCTAGTGGTTGGATGTTCAGATTTGTTCTTATATTTTGACCATATAAGCTAAACTCAAAATCTGAAATAAATTCACCTACTTTCCTTTTAGTTCCTGTTGCTAGTTGTACCAGCCATGATTTTTCATGCTTCAGTTTCTTAAGTTTGTTTGAATCTACTACATCAGGAGTAATATAACTTAATGTATCTCAAGGGCCAATTAAAATATAAATTCGAGTGTTATTTATTTTACCTTCGATCTCTACCATAGAGGACTGGTGGTCAGCTTGTCGGCCATCTATGGCTGCATTTATCTGATGTAGGATTCTGCCCACGTCTCCCACCGTCGAGGCTTCCTACAAATTATGAATAACAGTTCTGTTTGCTGAATTTAAATGTGGACAGTTCCTCTTTAGATGAGGCTCTTTACATTCCCAACACTTTAATGGCTCATGAGAGCTGTCCCCAAACTTTTTTGTTCCCAGGTTTACCACTGCCTTGCGTATTCGGATGATTGGAGTGAAAATCCTTTCTCAGAAAACCCTTTGCTGCATTTCGATAAGGAGCTGGTTGGTATCCCTTCTTCTGCTGGTTCATTTGATCTTATTTCTTATCCTTCCAGGCTTTGGGAAACTCTACCCACTATTTATACTAGTCATAACACATTCATTTTTTGTTGAATACTTACATCAAGGATTTGGGGTTGTCAAACTCAATTCTGTCCCTGTAGGACTGTGGTAAACAACTTAAGAATCACTGTATTTTTACCTTATCCACCCAGATGTACGGTACAAACCTTAGTAGTTCCATAAATTTATTTATAAGGTCCTCCACCATCATCTGTCCAAGTCGTAACTCGTAAAATTCTTTCATCTTCCTTTCATAATAGCTTTCAGAAAGGTATTGTTTCTTGAAATACTTCTTAAAGTCAGACCATTCCAACTATTTCTCCTTTAGTCCCTTGGCCAATTTCAGGTCTTGCCACTAAATGACGGCCTTCCCTTTCAGATTGTAGATGGCCATTCTGACCTTCATATTGCTGGAATAGTTGTAGATCTGGAAGTATTTTTTGATGTCCAACAACCATGCCTCAGCTTCTTCTCCTATCTTGGATTCTCCATCAAAGGTAGCTGGTTTAATCTTTTTAAATTCTCCTTCAAGGTGGTCTACTTGTTTTCTTTTCCTGTCCATTTTAGTTTTGTCTTTAGTTGAAGGTGTTCCTTCAGACGAACTGTCTTCTTTTTCTGTTTCTAGTCCTGAGTTCTTGGAAGATCTCTTACCGACTTATTTGTCGTTATTATCGTCCTTTGGGATTTTCTTGGTCACTACACTGCGCAACAAGACTTCGTTTATTTCTTGTTATTCCTGCTGAGCTTTCTTCAGTTTTTCATTGTTGGCTTTGAAAACCTGCAGTTCAACAATAAGATTTCTCATTGTTTCCAATAGCTCCGTGGGTGAGCTTCCGTCACTGTTCTATCTTGGATCTCCAGGAGGTCTTTGTTGCAGATTTCCTTCCATCCTGATTTCTGCATCGTCCTGAGCTACCATAATTAACACAAAACAGAAAGGGCTTTTTGTTTGTAACCATAAGGTTTATTAGTTTTACATAAATCAGAATATATACTAAGCAACTAATGTGGCCCTATTCAGGCCCAGTGTTATAACTTTTTCTCTGATACCACATGTAATGTACTTCATATTTACCAAAAAAAAAAAAACTTTTGTTATCTGCTTTCTACCAAGTTTCCCAATGGAAGAAGAGATACTAGTCATACAACTCTGATTGTCGGCTTGGTTACAATGAAATACACTATATATATAAAAGAAAAAACTTGTTATAATACCCTATTATAAAATCTTACTACCCCTCCAGATTCTAAACATACCACAAGATATCTCATCCACCTCATCTTACTTAATCACAAGTAGAAAGATTATAAGAAAGAACCCAATACTTTAACAAATCCCTTTCATACTTATTCTTTACCTTATGCATGTAGTGCTTTGTAAATAATTGGGGTATTGTATCTCATGTTAAAACCTCATCTTTATCATAAGGGTTGGTCTACGTGCACAAGTCTACAGGTTGGCTTTAACCCTTAGGAAGTCTTAACTAGTTTTTTGTCGATAAAGTCATTATGTGAGTTTTTGTTTTCCATTGGACAGCTAACATAAATACCAATTCACGGTCGTTTAGTGATTCTTAGAACCAGTGGTTGATCGCAGTGAGGTAATTAGCCCAAAATCCAGTGGAAGGGTGACAACTCAAATCGAAACTTTGATTCAACTAAAATAGGGGTATAAAAAATTTCCTTCAAGTTATGAAGGGTGTCAAATCGTATTGCTCCTTAAGTGGGAGAGATGGTCCTCTTTCAGAATAGTTAAATCTCTACATATTCATTAATGACAATCCTATTAACCTCATTGAATTTGTCTGGTTCCGCACCCGAAATACCATGTCAACCCTGTCATCATTACATGGCTACCCATTCTCTATGTTTCCCACATTTATTCTGAGGCAGAAAGGTGCCATCTAGGTTTTTGGAAAAACCCACGGTTTGTAATTTCTGAGTTTTTTTTTTCTACGAAGGGTTTCATGTATCTCACTGTTCTATTTGAGGCCAAGTTTGTAAATTACGGTGCGATGCCCATGGGGGGTTCTGTATATCACACAGTCTTATCAAAGGCAAAATCTATAGTGGAAAGGGTGGTCGTGCCATGGGTGTAACCGACGACATATCCTAAAAACGATGGTAAGTACATCCTTAAGAAAAAGATTGATAGGTTAAGTCAGGTGGTGTATTCTTTGACAACATTAAGCAAGGTTGTTCTCTAATAATCATCATCATGTTCTTTAAACATGGTTGTGTTCTTATTTTGGTAACCTCTTTGTATAGGGAATGACTGTTCGTTTCTCATATCTCTTCTTTACCTTCCTATTTTATTCTCCTTAACGGGTTTTCGAAGAAGTATATCAACCCCGTGAGTAATTCGTCGAAGAAATAATCCTTCGGTTTGCATAGTGAAATACTTTCCCTTTTAACTAAAAACCCGTACTGGATGGAGTCATCCTTTCTTAGATTTATCAAAATCCTGCTTGTTCCTACTCTCAGCACTTGATTTAATATCTTTTGTTTTCTGTGATACCTTCAACCATTTTATCGGGAGTATTATGACCTTATGAATTTAATAGGAAATTCCTGTCTTCGAGATGGGAGGTGAATAGTTCCCATCACCGTAGCATGACGACTCTATTTTAGGGTTGAAAAATAAGGATTCACTACAGTATTTTGGTTTAAGAATGTTTGCATTTCATCCCTTTAATAAAATCTTTGTGAAAATTCTATCTTATTGTTTCAGTTTCTACTTACAACATACTTATACAAGTTAGGATTTTCCCTATTGATTATTTATTGATAAGAGAAAAACCTTATGAGATTGTTATTGTCAGTAATGATGCGCCTTGTTTGATGTGAGGACGCATCAGATTCTTACTGTTCCTTTCATCCATTCAGAAGATAAGTGGTGGTCAAGGTTTCAAGCTTGTGCACCAAAGATGAGTATTCGTTGTTTTTTGTTTACCCTACTCTTGCAAATTTTCATTTTTTTACCTATTACTCGAATAAGGACTAAAATTTTCAGGGTTTGTTTTACTGGAAGGTATCTTTCCTTCCTTTGTCAGTCTTGGATCCCGCCTATGTATTTGACATAAAAGGTATTCGGGTTCCGAACCCTTTCTCACTCCAGCTAAATCTATAGGTCTAGAATCACTCATGGGAAATCGTGCACCTCTACTGGTTCTGTTATAAATAGTTTGTTTGACTTATGGAAAGAAAAAGGGGTTGTTACAGGAATTATTGGGGTCATTTCATTATTGGTATAACGCCCATCTTGTACAATGTTAATTCGGTATTTTTGGTATTAGACCCGGTCAATTATGTAATTTGTTTTCCTATTTATTTGATAAAAGGCATACCTGGCCGTTATTATCTGAAAAAGACGATTTACATCCAAGTGAATTGATTGTTTGATTTCGAGCACTGAACTTGTTAAATGGAAGAGAACTAAGGAAGTCTATATAATTCGACTTTGTCTTGTGCGAATTGCCTATTTTCGTTACAGAAAGGAAGAAACGTTTCCAGAATTAAATAATGTGGTTATTGGTGCCACGTGGTCTAATGTATTCGGTTCACATAAAACAAACAGTGCATCAGTTGTTTCTTTGGACTGAAACGTTTTAACTCTGCATTTGATTTATGGCGGTGGTTACATATCTGTCGAAGTTCCTTCTTTTTATCATATTTAGAGTGTAGGAAAATTCTTATAAGCACATACTTATGTACATATAATTACATATACGTATTTTTTTCTGTAGGCACTATATCTTATATTTCATTATCATGCTTTGTAAATTGGAAAAATAATATATATATATATATATATATATATATATATATATAT